>JAKTUD010000013.1:0-227693 GCA_030556505.1 Millerozyma pseudofarinosa | reverse complement strand
GTCTACACATCTCGTTTTAAGCATTTCCATATTTCTTGGTGACAATCATGTTTTAAATCTTATTTGATCTAAGACACTTTTGTGTCATTTAGATTACTGTGCACACCAACAAAAGGACATAAACACGTGACGATAGAGATTTTCAACTCAGTTCCAGTCTAGTCAAGAACTGAACAAGATATTGCTGCAGCCAGGCATAAGGAAGAAAGAACATTCGAATATGTCTAAGATGTTAGCACGCGGGGTGAATTTCAGTCCTGCTTTGAGAGGGTCTTTGAGGCGGTATGCGACTGGTTCTAAGGTTTCATTAGATGGTAAAAATGTTGAAATGACTACATTGGCAAATGGGTTGAGAGTCGTAACAGATAGCACTCCAGGCCACTTCAGTGCTTTAGGGGCTTATATTGATGCGGGATCGAGATTTGAGCCACCTGAGAAGAGCGGGGTGTCGCATATAATGGATCGTTTAGCCTGGAGGTCTACCGAAAAATTCGGTGGCATTGAGATGATGGAAAATCTTTCCAAGTTGGGTGGAAACTACATGTGCTCTGCCCAGAGAGAGTCCATGATATACCAAGCTTCTGTGTTCAATAAGGACGTACCCAAAATGTTCGAGTGTATTGCACAAACTGTCAGAGAGCCCAGGATCACAGATCAGGAAGTCGTCGAGGCATTACAAACTGCGGAATACGAGGTTGGTGAGATTGCGTTGAAGCACGATATGTTTTTACCCGAAGTCCTCCACTCCTGTGCCTACCCTAATAATACATTGGGGCTTCCTTTATTCTGTCCTCCAGATAGACTAGAATCTATCACTAAGCAGGAAGTTCTTGACTATCATAGGAAGTTTTACCAGCCACAGAATGTGGTAATTGCCATGATAGGAATAGATCACGATAAGGCAGTGAAATTAGCAGAAACATATTTATCTGACTGGAAGCAAGTTACGGACAAAAGACCTGATCTAGGTACGGTAAGATACGAGGGAGGCGAAATTTGCCTTCCATTCCAACCTCCTTTAGCTGGTAACATGCCAGAACTATACCATATGCAAATTGGTTTTGAGACGACAGGGCTTTTAGATGATGACTTGTATGCTCTAGCAACATTGCAAAAGCTTTTGGGAGGTGGTTCCTCGTTTTCAGCTGGAGGTCCTGGAAAAGGAATGTTTTCAAGACTTTATACCAGGGTTTTGAACCAGTATGCCTTCGTTGAGAATTGTCTGTGTTTCAATCATTCTTATATAAACTCAGGTTTGTTTGGAATAACTATTTCGTGTACACCTAACGCAGCTCATGTCATGTCTCAAATCATATGCTTTGAGCTTTCTAGACTTTTAGAAAAAGATCCAGAAGAAGGAGGTTTGAAAGAAAATGAAGTGAAGAGAGCCAAAAATCAATTGATAAGCTCTTTATTGATGAACGTAGAAAGTAAGCTAGCTGCTTTAGAGGACTTGGGTCGTCAAATCCAGTGCCAGTCTAAGCTTACAACTGTAGATGAAATGATAGAGAAAATTGAACGTTTATCTGTGGAGGATCTTCGAAAAGTCGCCGATAAGGTTTTAACTGGAAATGTCCAGACAAAGGGCATCAGCTCAGGGAAACCTTCTGTGGTATTACAAGGTGACAGAGGTGCATTTGGTGACGTCGAGTTTGTTCTTCGCCATTTCGGTTTGGGTAAATTTGATGGCCCACCGTTAACAGAACCTAGAGATTTTACTTCAGGATTTGAAAAACTTAAGAAATGGTTCTAAGTTGCATTGATCTAAAATTATAGATTTACTAGTGTTGTATATAAGAGAATTAATTTAGTCAAATTATGAAAACCGTAGCTTTTCTCCTTAGTTAGCTATCTATTCCTAATCTATCTCTCAATTCTAAAACCTCTCGCTCAAGCATCAAACTTCTTTCCTTATACTCTTGAATTTGCCTTTCACTTAACTTTAATGACAAGTCTTTATCATGGTTTTCGCTTTGCAAGATATCGATGGTGCTCTTGAAATGACTAATCTTATTTTGATAGTCGAAGTTCTCATCATTATATTTCTTCGTGAGTTGGGATTCATTTTCAACTCTAATCTCCAATTGTTTGAGCTTTCTCTCCAAGCTACTAATAGTTTTGAGCGATCCATGGTTTTCATTTCGGGCATAATCAAGTTCTGAAGTTAAATTAGCTACCTTACTTTCCCAGTATCTCAAATGTTCATCCCCATAGAGTTTTTCCTCAAGATCTTTGACCTTATAGGTGAGTTCACCATTAACTTTTTTCAACGAGTCATTTTCCTCAGTAGTCACCAAAATTTCTCTTTTAAGTTTCTGATAATCTTGTATATCAGTACTTGTAGACAGCTTAGACTGAGTAAGCTCGCCTCTTAGTTCAGTTGATTCTAAACGTTGATTCTCCAAATGCTGCCTCAAGATAGATGTTTCAGATTCATATTGCTGTATAGTAACCGTTTGCTCTTCAAGCTTGTGACTTAATTCTTCTACCAGCAGTTTAAGAGAAGCTTTGCTTTCGATAAGTGCATCCCTTTGAGCAGATAAATCAGATATTAAGCCCTTGAGAGAGGTGACTTGCTTGGAGAGGTTGTTAATCTTTCTTTCATGGACAACCTTCTCATTATCCAAAACTCTCAATTTTTTTGTAAGATCAGAGCATATGTTCTCTGTTTCTCGCAATGTATTTTCCTTAGACGTCAACTCACTAACCAACAATTCTTTCTCCTTCAGAAGATCTTCAAAATCCAACTGGAGCCTCTTATTGTCTTTGATGAGTTGAGTTTCAGTTTCCATCTTGAAATTCAACTCAGAATGAAGAGTCTTGATTTCATCTTTATAATTTTCACTAATCTTTCGGTTATTGAGAGTTCTGTCTTGATATGCAATTTTATCCTTTAATTCTTTGATTTGCACTTTTAACTCTTCTTTTTGATAATTTGAATCATTCAACCGCTCTTCTAAAGCAGAACTTTCCTTTCTAAGTCCTTTGATAACACCTTGACTTGCCCTAGATTCATCTCTGGCTAAACTCAATTGATTTTTTAACTCAATCATTTCCTTAAATGCAGATTCTTCATTACGTTTTGAGATGCTGATGGCAGACTCAGCTAACTCAAGCTGCTTGAAATATTCATCAGACCTTCCTTTGTATATTTCCAAACTTTCCATCAAGTCATTGTTACGAGACATTAGATTATCATACTTTAACCTGAGCTTTGAAATTTCATTTTCGTAATTGGACATCGACGACTTAAAAGACGATCTTTTCACATCATACAATTCATCCTCAGATTCCCTTAAAAGTGACTTTAACCTTAAAACTTCACTTTTTGCAGTATTCAACTCCTGTCTAGTGATTTTGAGAGTACCATTTATATCTTGATAAATCTTTATGAAGTCCTGATTAGACCCAAAAATAGGCAAACCTCTTGTATAGCTTTCACTTTTAGAAAGTTGACCAGGAGTTGAATCCCCATTTAAAAAGTCCAATTTTTTTTCAAGCTCACTAGCTCTCGATTGCGATTCTCTCAATTTCTTCTCGAATTCTGGATTAGGGCCGTTATCTTTTGAAGTTTTTAATTTGTTCAATTGCTTTTGAAGATCAACTGCATACTTCTCAGCTCTATGAGAATTCGCTTGTTCCTGTTCCAATTGTACTTTTAAAAATTCGATTTCCTCATTAAGAGCATTGTAACTATTGTTCTTTGACAATTCTTCACCAATTGCTATTGAACGTCTATTACGTTGTATTCCATCAATATTACTTTGAGCAAGAGAACTCCTCGACTTAAGTAGGCTAAGTTCTTCTGATAATTTCTTATTTTCAAGCTTTTCCTTTCTTAAGAATGCACTTTGTTCATTAAGTTTCAATTTCATGTTTGCATAGTCATTCCTAAATGAAGTATCTGGTGGTATATTTTCTTTCCCATTTCCCTTCTCCAGTTTCTCCATTTCTTCTATCTTTCTAGTCAATGTCACGATTTTTTCTGAAAACTCATTCTTTGCATTAATGGAGATGTCATACTTGGCCTTCAAAGAGTTGAAATTTTCATTTATATTCTTATTCTCAATTGACATCTCGGCAACCTTGTTTTTAAGGATTTCGACTTTCTCAAGATGTGCAGATTCTTTTTTAACCTCTTCTTGCAAGGACCTCTTCGTAGCGTCGAGCAGTTCAATTTTTTCATTAAGGTTTTGATTCTCTTTCTCCAAATTTTTCTGTGTTATCTTACCTTCAGCTATTTCTGATCTGGTAAGCTCGAGCTCTTGCTGTAACGAAGCACACTTCGATTCGTATTGTTGTACCTCCAGCCTTAAAAGGGTGATTGTGGATTCATGCTGCTTTATAACTTCATTCAAAGCCTTAATACTGGATTCCTTCTCATTTATCAGTTCATCCCGTTCAGATAAAGTCTTCTTCAAGCTGTCTAATTTCACATTGATAGTTTTATTTTCTGGAACAATGCTCTCCAAGCTTTTAATTTCTTTCTGTAGCTTTTCCTCGATCAATTTCTTCTCATTTAGAGCCTCCTTAAGCTTAGCAGTGTGCAGCTCAATAGATTTGGAATGTTCATCTTTAAGATTAGTGACTAAAGTCTCATGTTGCTGCTTATTTTCCTTTAGTTCACGAATTGTTGCATTCAAACTAGTTATTTTCAGATTAGTCCCCCCATGCTCTTTATTCAAGTCATCAATTTTCTTTTCCTTTTCTTCAAGCCTTACAATAAGCGAGTCCAACAATTTTTTTAGCTTACCCTTTTCTTTATTCGCACTTGCATTTTCTTTGTCTATAGTAGCCAATTTCTCTTTCAAGTCCTTGAGATTACTATTCAGTTCGGCTTCTTTCTGCTTGGATTCTGTGATTACTTGGGTCTGTTCATCGACAACATTATTGATCGCATTTATATCTTTCTCTAATTTTTCGACTTGCAGACGCAACTTCCCATTTTCTGACTCCAAATTATTTTTAAGCTTCTCAACCTCTTTAAGATTTGAAAGAGCTGTTTTGAGATTATCATTCACTTCCTTCGAATCAAGCATTTTTACTGATTCTTCCAACATTGGCTTAACTCTGACAAATAACTTAAACCAATTGTTATTTTTCACGGAATCATGCACATCTGCAAAAGTCTTGGCCACTAGTTGGGACGAGCGGATTTCATTTATTTTTGTTGTGAAAAGAGATCTTGCTAAGTTGCCTCTAACAACACTTTGGAAATTTGTGAGAATAGACTTTAAGGTCAAATCCCTCATTTCTTCTAACTTGCCTAAAATACCATTTTTGAAGAATATTTTGGTTATACCGACTTTATAAGTGTTCTTATCCAATTCAATGTGTTTCAATATGAGTTCACTATTTGTCCTTGAATTTTTTGTAAAAACTTCTTTCTTGTTAAGAATTGCATACCTAAGGAAAAAGTCATCAAAAGTCATTCTATTAGGGTATCCTGCTCTTGTGATTCTAATGCCTTCAAGCACACCATTACATCTCAATTGATGTAATACCAAAGGCTTATCAAGCTTATTTGGTCTCTTTTCCAAGTTTGGCAATATGCATCTGACAAAATGAGGCTCCGTAGAACCTAGCTGCTCCATCAAATTATACAATTGTTCCTTATGCTTGTGAGAGGCTGTCTTGGGCTTCCTCTTATTATTACTAATATATACATCATCTTGGAATAGTTTCAGGATGAAGCCATTCGTTGAATTGGGTAGAAGTTTCAAGACGTTTTCGTTAACAGGATCTGCATTCTTTTGTAACCAGTTACTTACATTATATTCGACTTCACCAGCGTAGTGGTTTATGATGAAACCGTTTTTGAATTTGTTTTCCCTGAAATTTTTTGATTTATTATTTCCCCAGCTTTGTGCCAACTTCTCAATAAATCCCTTGTCTGAAGATTTAGGTAACATACACTCTTCATTAAGAATCTCTAGGACACCCATTGGCTGTTTCATTTCTATTAAGTCTATTGTTGGTTGCAAGTCCAAACCAAAATCAATGAACTCCCACTCGATATCCTCTCTTAAATATTCGCTTTGCTCAAGAATGAAGGAATGATGGTTGAAAAATTGCTGAAGTTTCTCATTAGTATAGTTAATGCATAATTGCTCAAACGAGTTTTGTTGAAATATTTCAAAACCGGCAATATCTAAAACACCAATAAAATTCAATGACTCAAGAGACTCATTAAATTTCAAATTATCATTGATCCTTTGTATGATGTAATGAAAAATTTTTTCATATAAGTATTTTGCAAGTGCATCAACAGCATACTTGGCTTCAGGTGCCTTTTTAGCTTTTCGAACAGTTTCTCTTCCTGCCTTAACCTCTGGGTTTAACATATTCCGCGCAAATTCATCCTTTTTAACCCCAAGAAGCTTTGAGATTATTTCTACGGGTGAATCATCCTTGAAATGGGCCTGCTCAGATTTCCATGATTTGAACTCCAAGTTCCCTAAATGCAATACCACAGCTAGCACGGAGAATATGCATTCAACTTCCTCATCAGTTAATCCCATTATTTTAAACGCGTTTATGAGGAGACTGAAGTCTTTTTTGTCATCGCTATTAGGAGTGTCAGTACTAGTATTGCTAATATACTTGTACGAAGACTTATTTTTTTCCAAGGAAAACTTTTTTAGCATAGCGTCATCACAACCGTTAAGAAATTGGTAAAACACATGATAGTTTCTTTCACCTTGTGACTGATGTACCACTCTTGACTTCTCTAGCAAGTAGTATTCTATATTAGCACCGCTAATCATTCCATTTGAACTGAAAAATATCTTTATGAATTTTCCGAATCTGGAAGAATTATTGTTCTTAATTGTTTTGGCATTACCAAAGCTCTCCAATATCGGATTGGCCTGAAGAATCTTCGAATCGATACTATGTGATGTATCGACGACAGAATCCGAGCTCCCACGGCTTTCTGGTGTGATAGAGGAGAGATACTGGATGATTTTCTTTGTATTTTCCGTCTTTCCAGCACCACTCTCTCCGGTGACCAAGATAGACTGGTCCTTAATATTTTTCAAGAGGTTTCTGTACGTTCCCTCGGCGGTAGCAAATATGTGTGGCGGGAGCCGCTCCTCAGAACGCATGTTGTATTTCTTGAGTGTCTTGGTATCATATATTGGCAATGACTTGTAGGGGTTGATCGCAACAAGAAATAACCCTGAGTACGTGTAGATTAAATTATCATTGTATCGGAGAAACAAATTGTACACCACTGACGGCTCATTGAGATGCGTGAGCTCCGCCATATCGTCACACTTGTTGAACTTTGAAGGGTTGCAACTTTGCAATTCATCGTTCTTGATTACCTTTTGTACCTCCTGATTTCCGTCCACCACCGTCACATTACACGTCGAGTCTTTTGCATAGTCAGTCACATATCCTTTTGCGAAAAATCCCTTACCGTCCGGCACCCAGACCCAGTTTTTTGAGCCAAAACCGCCGTCTTCTCCGCTCATCCTGCTCCTACAATTTGCTTCTGTTTAGTTGTTATGATCTTCAATTTCTCTTGTTTTGGGGCTGAATCTCAAATCTTTAACATGTCACACTATATACAGGACTATATTACCATATAAAGCAGAACGTTGATCCACCAGACACAAGCCAGACTAGCAGGTCCCGAGGAGAGACTGGCCCATACTGGGGACTATTCTATCAGGGAACCTTATCTTGATCACTAGGATGTGGTACTAGGGCCAAGGAATAGGTGTTGCAGCGTGGATACTTTTATGGTTGAAGGTCAACGGTCGAGAACTGTATGCTGCGATAATCTAAGACGTGACTATGACCCTTGCTGGAGCCGTAGATGACATCAACAGCACGGGTATCTCTGAGTTGGTCATTGAGAATGGATTCAGGTGCTGCAGGGAAACGGATCTGCCACAGAAGAACTCTCCGGCGTGTTCTGGATTATACTGTCATGCTAAAGGACATAAGTCCCTGGAAACGTTTGCAGGAGAATTGTTTCACTCTTAGCGAAACCCATCGGCCACACAGGCACCCTAGACGACATTTCCGATAAGCGGAGAGCGACGATTCTAGCGAGTGTGGGTGCTTACGACCCATATTTTTACCCTGCGCGGATCGTTATCATGGGAAAATGGGTGAAAAATTCGATAAAAAATAAAAAGTACAGATCAAGAGAGTTGAAAATAGACGAATTGGCATAACTGGGATCCTGATCCAATTACGCAAGCATTACAGAAGACACAGTGGTAGCCTGTGGGGCGCCATGCTGTGGAAGAATCCCACCCCCTTTTCGCTCTCTGTGTGTGGTATCGACATTTCTGAGAACAGGATGAATCGATGACTTATGTCCCACTGTGCACTTCCCAAAACATCAATTTGTAAACAAATATCAGTATGGAACATCAAACCGCTCTTATCATGAACCAGTAGCCACCGGAGAGATGGTATGATCCGTGAATGCTTCTGCTTATGCTGGATCATGCTAGTGATTTTTGTCAGTCCATGTTTCGCCTAGTATGTTGATAGTTGAGGACTGCGCGCATCGAAGATCAGCGACATGGAAGGGAACATGACGCATGGGCCACACGATGGACCACGTTTAAACCCTGACACCGTACGAATCAGCCACCCAGATGTGCTTATGAGAGGGGATTAGGTATGCAAAACAGACTGGGTACATCACATATTACTCTAAAGGGGATTTAGAACGATGATTTAAATAAGTTTGTGAGTGGTTTGCCGAAGTTAGGCATAATGCACATACACCAAGGTGCAACATCACTTGACTACACCGGTAGACCAAGAAAGCGAAGAACTTTCTGAAGGGGGGGTGCTGATGAATAATAGCCAGTGATGTAATACGAGGGTATCTCATTTGCTACAGAATAATGATACAGAAGGCACATTGGGGCTTATCTGGATGCAGCGAGTTCTAGTACATAAGAAGCACGATATCTGAAGAGAAAGAAGTAGAAAGCTCAACCCTCGAAGCATTAAAAGCATAAGAAACATGGCAACGGCTGTTTACAAATATTCCTTCAGGTTTCCCTGCCTCAAGACAAGAGGAGCGGCGACGTCAGAGGCCGAGAAGAAGCGAGGAGGCAGACACAGCAGCATCAAGGACTTGGTGACAACAAAATCTTACCCTTCGATCTCCGTTAACATCAACCAATACATACAGTTTGCCAATGAGAAGTACATAGAGTGCTCCGCAGACGTGTTGAAGAGTGAAAAACGCTCCTCGTCTAACAGCAGGGGAAGCTTTAGGACGAGAAACAAGTTTATGATTGCGAGGAACTTGTTCTGTCGCTTAGTGAAGCATGAGAAATCCTTGACAAGCACAGAAGTTTCAAAGATCGTGTCAATAGTAAGTATTCTATTATCACGGGGACTTGTATCAGTCTGATTCCTACATGAGGCTCGATTAACACGTCAAAAAGAACTCTACTAACTTTTTCCGTGCTCCAGGTGTGGAAAAATAGCAGCGACGTGCTCAAGGAGTACTTTGAGTACTTGTCTACCCTTGAGTCCCACTGGTATGACCATTTGATGCTGAGCTATGGTCATGCCTCTCGCAGACCTTCAATTCATTCCGGCTCCAAGCTCTGTTACAAGTCCCGATACCAAAGCCTTTGTGCAAGTTCCTATACTAAGCGTACCTCTAAAAGGCCCCGAGATGTCTCTCCCAGATCCACAGGAAAGTTTCGTGTCCATAAGAACATCAAAGTCGAGCTGAAACCCATTATGTATACGCCTTCTGTGCTTGCGAAGTACCATGACAACTTTTTTTTTAACGATTCCCTAATCACATCCACACTTGGAATTGTTACGGAAGACATTTTCTTCAACTCGTGACTCCCACACAGTCGTTGAATAGTGTTTCCATCAGGAAACTGCAGAGTATATGGAACCTGCGATCCTCTCAAAGCCAAAGAGGGCAGCGCCCCGAAGATGAGTTCACAGCGCAAGGCACTATACCCTAAACAATATTATGTGTATTTCTTTCTTTCAATATGGCTTTCCAATGCCGACGATGCTCTCTAGAAGTTGCCTCTCAAATGTCTACTGCACTCGAACTTTGTTTCGTTTTAGTTTGCTTATATCCAGTTTGCTCATTTCACGAATTTTCTTTTTCTTTCCAAGTTTTTTTTTAATTCTTACTTAATTACCCCTTACTACGCCTTAATTAACTCTCTAATACTGTATACTTGCTTTGCTAGTACATACTTTAATGTCCTATTATAAGGTTGACTCTGTAAATTAACTGAAAACTGATAACAAAACTCGCATAATAGTGTATGCAACCGTTTTTTTTCGCAGCAATATGTCTTAATACATAATACTGTTCTTGATGTTCTATTACATTAGAGATGTGTCCCATAGCAACACCAAGTAGGCAATGACGGAATGTAACCGAGGAAATACAATAGAAAAGATACGGGGCGAGGATGGAAGTCAGCCCGAAATGTGGCGAGGTATATAGTGAAAAAGATTGACATTAAGCCGACACAAGTCTTGTGACAGGGCCAAAAAAACTAGAATTTAGCGAGTACAGGGAGGGAAAAAACACCAAGAGGGTAGCTTATCGCAATTAACAAAGAATACATGGCATAACCATTGTAAAGAAAGGGCTTATACAGCAAGAGGAACAGAAACTCACAAGTTCAGCCACTGGAAGGAGGTGTAGGGGTACTGCGTCAAATCGATCCCAGAAGCAGGTTGTAACAGATCTCTATGACTATTCCAAGCAGACTAGTTAGGTGAAAATAATTCGCCATGACTCACAAAAGGGTGATAAAAGAATAGAAATTCTCGGAACCGTGCACGTTGTGTCTCATGGCGACAGGGGGTCCTCACAAGACAGCTCCTAGTTCACGATTCTTCATGCAATTGTGGAATCAATGGGCCTCGTAACACGGAACTAGAGCAAGCTTTAGACCTTAAATAACTGTAAACATAATCTCACGAAGAAAAAGTAGTCCTGCACCAGAAGGTCACATCTATACCAACAGCCAACGGGAGCGCCCTCTCTCCCTGATGAAGCCAGCAACGAAGATGGTATATACTGATTTCGGTGCCTTTTTCCAATTGCCAAAGAAACCATGAGTTCCAGGATCTAATCCCCACCACAAAATAATTGGATCTCTCATTTTTATTTTTTGAGATATGCTCGAGATCTCGTACCGGTATTTTAGCACACTTAACGAGAGGTCTGAAGCTCACATTTCAGTCTGATCCACGTCGCTATGGATACCTACGTCGCCACCTGGCCAACCGATCTCAAAACCTCTACGAATAAGTAGTGTTGTATTTCTACACGATTTTTAACCAATTGTCATTACTGAATGAGGTAAAATCTTCTAGACAACAAGTATCACAGAGCTTGTAAATAGCATATTATCAGTTCGACCTTGTCACATACCTGAATTGCACGGAATTATATATACCAAAGAGTTCCCAGCCAGCTAGCTTGTGGGTCCTCTTTGGAACTTTCAGCTTTTAGCCAGCATTATGCTGAACGAAACCTTACTCATGTCCAACATTCCAATGGACAATTACATAATAGAGTGAGTGTATGTGGTATGGAATGTACTAATAGCTCCCTGAGGAGCTAGCTCTATTACTTCTTTCACTCCGGGGTCAATTGCCCATATGAGTCTTTGAGTGGGGTTACTGGCCCTGTTCTCAATTCATTCTACTTAGGTGCCATCCCAGGATCAGACAGTACTGACTCAGATCCCACTACCAATCACGGTGTGGTTGCTATATCTAAGACTATCCCTTACTGGTAGTCTAAGTGTGATTTAGGGATGTCTGGAAGCAGGAACAGAACTACCACAGGTTATGAGCTTTATCGCGAATCTTGGTCCCTGGGACATATGAGTTCTTAGCACTAGAACCAAGCACTAAGATCGCCGGAATATCTAGATGTGCCTGAAACAAACGTAGAACTGGGGTATACTTCGTAACCTTTCTGTGGGACTATCACTTAACTGAGGATGTACGAAAATGGAAAATTAATTGTCCAGGGAAATAAAAGTAGGTCTTCTTTCCCTTGTAGAAGGATTTTTCAACATGTTGATTGAAAAAACAGTTCTAACCAACTAACAACACCGTGAACACCATATATGACAGCAATGCCAAGCAAAAGAAGCAAGACGATACCAAAGAACCTTACCTCGAGGTTCGCAGTTACAAAGACGAGGGATATGCGTACAGGCCGCAGTATTGGAGGGGATACACAGTGCGGTTTCGCACAGGGAAAACTCAGCAGCAATCTGATTCTCTTCCTTACAGAATTACCGTCACTCCCCAGTCCTTCTCTTGAGTTGAAAAACATACTTCTCAACTACAACCTGATAAATAGTGGACAGGAGGACGAATGGGACCTATTTAGTATGGGGCTGGAGAATAAATCCTCAAAGAAGACTCCACCTAGACGTTACAAGCCAAAGAGCAGGAAAACGAGAAACCTCAACGGTTTCATGGCTTTTAGGTCATTCTACAGTCGCTCTATATCGAATGTCGAACACCAGCGGCAATTATCCTCTCTCTTAGGCAGTCTCTGGCAGACTGAACCTAACAAAAATATCTGGAACCGGTATGCGATCGAATACAACACTCGTGCTAGCAATCTGGATTTTGTGGAGTGGTTGTATGGTGCCTTAAATCTTCCTGTAGATGTGTTTTCGATACCCTTAACTAACACCGTGAAGAATGATAGATGGCTATTTACCTCCAGTAATGGTTTCAATGCTGTTGAGGATGTATACTATACAACATAAGCTGCGTCACTCGCTACTTTCCATGGTCCACGGTCATAAAGAAACACTAAGTCTTTGTGTTCATGGCTCTTCCTCTTTCTTTCTTCCCTTCCTTTCGGTCAAACGGCACTTATGATTCCCCTAGCGTGATGATAACGTTTTATTGGTCTAGTTAGATACCAGATCTTATTTTATATTTCTTTCTTAGTTTCTTTAATTTCGCTTTTGACGGTGCTAGATGAGCAATTGTCTTTTAGATTATCCCTATATCATATCAGCTAAATAGGTACTTTAACAATAATGTCTAATTATCCATAACAATTGGAATATACCACAAACATTACCACAGTTTCAAAACACGGGGAGGCTACGAAGTATGAAGTACCTACTATGCGACTTAGGACAAGAATTTATCTACTCTATTTTCCATTTGAAAAGTTTGTAATGGTCTCTCCTATCGAGAAATAATATATTACACTACAATGCTAACTATGTACAATTTAAAATATGCTAATAATGCTGAAAAAAGTGATGACTCAGAAGTGCTTGGACCTTTCTTTGAGAGCCCTAAGCCTTTTAACAAATTTAACTCTGATATAATTCGGTAAATGCTTATCTTCAGTGTACTTTGAAAAAAATTTAAGGAGATCGCCCTGATCTATACGCTCCCATTTTGCAATTGAAGAGACTAAACTTAATAATTCTATCACAGTTGATATCTTGACCTTGTTTTTGTATCCTAAAGCACTCATTTCGTTACGAAATTTTATGAAAAGAATTATTCTTTCTTCTTTCTCCAATCTAGTCGTCGATAGAATCCCCGACTGTATCCCCTTCATTAAATCATTCGTCAAATATGATTTTTTATCCTTATAGTTGTGAAGAAGTGCAATAGATTTTGACGGATCGTTTTTGACGAGCTGCATGTAGAGCCTCGACTGTGTTGCTCCTGAATGACATTCTAACTTGCTGATGACATCTCTCATCTTTGCAAATCCTTGTCTCACGTCTTGCTTTGAGGAATTAATGACGAATCGCATGGTCTCATCTATAAGACGATCCATGACATACTTTTTACTTTTCGGTGATTTGGCAAATGTGAAATCAGGGCCCTGAACGTGTTTAAAAACAACATTCAAGACCCTTGAGATTCTATCGGAATCCAATAAAGAGAGACACTGCCCTAAAGCACGTATTCTGTTGTGAAACTTAGCTCTTGCCTCACTGGGCGATAAGTTCAAAAGTCCTAAAAGATCATGGTATCCCAATTGCATTGATTCAAGCTTTCCTTCCTCTACTAATTTACGCTTATTCCAACTTCTATCAAATACTTTGTCAATCAACATACAGAGCAAGTCATCATCATATAGCTTGCGTCTTAATAAGATACTTCGAGCTACTTCCACGGTGACATAACTGCTAATTTGCGTATCAAGCACTTCAAGGTAGAATTCTTTTGGTAACCTCTTTTCCATCTCTTTATATTTTATCCGCTGAAGAATAGTGGCCACGATGTTTGAGCTCACATCCGAATCATCACCACATCTTATAACCCTCAAAAGGAGTTTATAATCATTTTGCACCCGAGGGTCTTCCGAAATATCATCAACAAAGTCCTGGAAGAAAGCATTTTCCATAAATATAACATTATGTGTTTTCACTTCATTCATCAATTCCGAGAACTGGGTTTCAGACGAATAAAAAGTTTCTTTTAAGGTCAAAAAGAGGTACTTCAGATCAACCATAGTATAGTTTTTGATGACGAAGTTTTTCAAGTATTCTAATGAGGAGTTTTCAATCAAAAGATAAACAAGCTTGTTTATTAGATATCTACAGTCAACATAAGACTGTGATTCAAGCTGCTTATCAAAGAGTGAGTATAAAAGCTCCGCTTGAGAAGGCTTGGCTCGTGAAAACATCCAACAAGCATCGCTATTACTAAACTTTATGACACCTTCTCTCAAATGACTCGAACTTAAAAAAAGTTCTAATATGTTATTCTCCTTAGCCAGAGCTTCTCTATAACTTGTTATGTGTTCATTAGAACTAAAAGTTGACAATTTGGAGATAGGCAAGAGCTCAGATAACAATCCTCCAACTGAATTGTGATTATTTTGTATTATATCGTCTATCAATGATTTTAATTTTGTCTGATTATTGTAACAGGATTCTATCTTCTTCCTCAAATAACAAATGTGCGTTACATAATCTTTTAAGTCTTCATGCTCAAATTGTTCATGTGAAGGTACTGGATGCTCAGATAAATTGAATACTCGAAGAGTATTTAATGCCAGAAGGATGCTATTTCTGTCGAGTTCGTAGTTGTGAGTTAAATTCTCTATCACAGTATGAAATAACGTCTTATTTGAAACTCGTTTTTCAAGGCATAGTAACAGATCGATAAGTCCTACCTCAGTGTTGTTCGTAGAATCAAGCTCTTTCATTAAAAGATCCAGAATATCTTCTAACTCACTTAAATTGGGTTCGGTATCCAATGCTATTTTCCAGAATTGTTCATATTCTCTATGAAATATCAATCTTCGGAGAAGAAGTAATCTTGTTTTATCATCAATATCTTCCCCCACTAACTCGTAATAATACATGTATATGAAGGGCGTAATTCTTGTGGGATGGAATGATAGAGATAATATTAGCTTGTTAAGCGGATCAGCTTCCTTGTCAAGCTTATCTTTGATTTCTTGATCTAGCGGATCAAATTCTAGCTCAAAAGCTCTGTCTAGATATAGTTCATCCGATGATTTAAACAAATCTTCTTTTTCGAGAATATTTTGACTCAACATGGAAGCTTCTTGCTTTATGAAGTCTGTAATTATAGTAGCCATCGATTTATTTTCACCGGTCAGACTAATGCAGTTATTATCCTTGAAATCGATTTTTTTTTTCATGCAACGAACACCAATACTAAATCTATGTATACTAGATGGCATCTTTATTCGACCACTCGTCCACCTACTTCGCCATCCATGCCGTATCATGTTCTTTTAAAGACCAGAATTTAATTTATAGACAATTTTTCGCATTTGCATAGTTAACTTTTTCACTGTACTATTTTTCCCATTATATGATTAGCATGAACGTGGAGAAGGAGCGAAACCACTAGAGAATGGCTCAGGTAATATGGAATCCAGATATAGACGTGTATGATGCTCACGTTATACCATTGCTGGTGGCAGAAAACATTGCCAAATATTTGTGTGTACAAGATTTACTAACCTTTGGCGAAGTGTCCAGAAATGCAAGAAAGACAGCAGATAACCCCAAACTATGGGTATCAAAGCTCAAGGAAATGGGATTATGGGATAAAGCACATGCGACTTCAACAAAAAGGCGAATAGATCTTCATAACCTTAACCCGTTGATATGTATGAATGATATTGTAAAATCGCCGAAAGCTGCCAAGGTCCAAGTATTAAAGATTTACAAATGTCTAAACTCTTACTATACAGATTTACTCTTCAACAAGCCATATGACAAGTTAAACATTTTCAAAGAGTTTCAAACCCCTGAGGACCAGGCGACTATCTTGACAAATCTACTAGTGTATAATCGAATAGACTACGATCCACATTCCAGCGTGGTAATTAGAGACAAAATCAATGCTTTGTTCGAAATATTTGAAAATGCCCTTTTAAGGGAGTTGGAGATACATTATGATTTACAAGATTATGCAAAAACCAGAAGGTTTGTTAAGATTCTCACTCAATTAAAGAATGAACAGACATTAATTGACTTTTTCCTTCAGAAAAGCGTGTTTGATAATGAGGAAATGGGGATATTTGACTTTGATCGCTTTGAACCGACTGAATATTACAAATTATCCAAGCTGGGCACTGAAGAGGCTAGTTTTGAGATAAATTTCGAAAAATTCGAAGAGATGATAGATTCGGTCGCAAACTTGTTTAACTACGAAAGTGAAATCATAGATATGATTTTCTCGCAAGAAATACCAATGATGTATAAAGTAGCAGAAGAATTAGTTGCTAATCGCTTACTGGAGCTTTTCATGACTCTATTAGACGGAGCAAAAGAGGTGAAATTATACTTGCAAACAGTTCCATACTTATATGAATTATTGACCACTCGTTTTATCTCCAAGCTAAAGCCTTCTGAAAATGCGGGCCCTTCATACTACAAGCTTATTCGTGAGCTAATTGACATGATGTATGAGACATTTGTAGCTGAGTACATGAGAGAGGAGTTGCTTGCTTTCAAGTCTTCAGCAAATCAAAGTATTGTTGCATGGAAGGACTCATTATCTCGGAGAGAAGAAGAAACGAGTAAAAGCATCTTGAAACACGTCAAGGTTGAAACGAAACATGATTTCTTGAGTAGTTTTCGCAAGGTTTTTACGATTAACTCTCAAAGCAATAACAACGAAATAGAAGAAGAAGAAAAAAGTTATTCCGAAATTCAAGCAAAGACAATCATTTTATCTGAGAATTTGAAATCAATGAATCAAGTTTTAAGTATTAACATCGTGATGGAAATCCTAGGAGATGCTAAAATCTCATTACAGAGACTATTGAGGTTTAGTGAATATACAATTGCCGCCCTTAAAGATGACGTTTTAGAGACAATTCAAGAGATATTCATTAACGTAATAAACTCAATTGGAGATGAGCATTTACGACTAGGCTTTGAGACAGCTTTGAAATATCTCCATGATTATAACCCGACGAACATCAAAACCAATTTAAGCGAGAAAAGAACAGCCATCGAGCCATTGGTGGTATTTTGTGAGTTGATCAATATGGCAGACATGATTATTCAAATGATTGATATTTTTTATAAAGAAGAGATGCTTGCGAAACATATTATTAAACATGAAAACTCTATTTTGAACCCTGCATTGCAAAATAAGAAAAAGCTAGAAGGATTAGTTGATACTTATGTTGCAGATGGCTTAAACGTAGGTATAAATGTTTTGATGTCTGAAGTTGAGAATGCATTCTTAGCTGGTCTAAAAAACTCTTACTACAACCCTCCTGATGGGTCTCTTGTTTTTGATGGTGGCACCGATATGGCAAAAACTGTTATAAAAATCTTGGAAGATAATTTCGATCTTTTGGTCGGATGCACTGATACATCTATCGTCGAAGTATATCAGCAGGAAATATCCGAAAGATTATTTCAGGTGGTGGTAAAGACTTTGAAGAAGACTACAATATCCGTCACTGGTGCCATCAATCTTATATCGGACTTAAATCTTTATTATGACTTTATTATAAACCACGTCAGGGCCAATAAAAGAATGATATTTCCGTTGTTCCAGGCTCTTAAAAAAGTTGGTAGCATCTACCTAATTGATGGAAGTGACTCTAAAGCTATCGGAAAATTGGTTAGTGATTTGTCCAAATTTAATGGTATATTCGGACAAGAGGAAATCTATGAATTTGTACAAAGGCGAGAAGATTGGCTCCTTATTAAAAAGGATGTCGAGAAGGTTATGTATGGTCTAAGCTTAGGTGACTGTATACTCACTTGAACAGTAAATGTTGGTATATACGTATAGAGGAAGAAACAAGCCTGTATGAATTATATCACTTTTGATATCACAGGATCATAGCATAGTACTCCTAATAGTGATTACAAAAGCATAACAGAACACAGAGAGGTGTAAGTATGCATAGGGGCTCGCTTTCTCAAAATCTATAACATTCCTGGAAGTACAAGTGAGAAAGTGGGTAGTAAATATTTAGTAACAGTATTTCATTATACCTAGTACCAGAAAGAGAAATATACTCTTTCTCAAGCTTTCCCGAAGGAATTTATATAAGATGTGTTATATTCGGAGCTCTTACAAGAGAATCAATCTAATACATACTAAGGTTGAAGCTAGTAAGCTTAGAAACCTTCTACATGTACAAGACCAAATAGTATGTTGGTGTCCTGCGTATAATGGTCTAATACTAGAGCTGGTCTTGCTTCAAGCTCAAGATAATTTGTTATCTTAAAGTTAATTGATTCTCCCAAAGAAAATTATATCATATAACCTATATAACTATCTTTGATAATAGTTTGGGAAAGAGTCGAGTTCTCTTTGTTGATCTTAGACGTAATATAATACCGTTACTATAAGTGTTATCTTACTACCACATTTGTTCAATCATTTTCATGATATTCGGGAAATACTCCCATATTTATATTGCACTTTTCAAAACATACGATTTCTTACAACATAGACTTTAAAGTCTACGTATTTTTTCAGTGACAATCATGTTTTAACTCTCTTTTAATCTTAGACATTTTTGTGTCATTTAGATTACTGTGCACACCAACATAGTAAATATATCACGTGATATACCATAAAAAAAAGTAAAGCATCGATTTCGACTTAAAGTAGGTGAGTTAAGGCTGTTCCTAGATGATACGAATAATAACGGGAAGAAGGGCTCTCCAGGGCCCTTCAAAGCTCGTACCGTATTTTACAACACGCACTGTTACATCATATAATAAGAGACAGAGTGGCCGGCTATCTGATATTGCATTTTTTGAGAACATAGAGCGAAGAATGGATACAGTGAATAGAATACTAGAGAATAAAGATATAAGGTTCCGTAAAGGTGTACAAATAATAACCAAACAGTACGAAGAAAACCAAAGCAATTTAATCGAGGATATGTGTAGTGGTTTAGCCACCTCGAATCGGAGCAAGGAAGTGATATTTAAGTATTTTGAAAGATCGAGCTCTCTCAGAGCGATGATACTATGTAATTTGAAAATTCTTTTGGAAGAAGGAAATTTAGCTTCTATAGTAAATTTTTTGAAAATAATGGACGCAGAGGAACTAATTGTTGATAATGTGAATATAGAAAAACTCGATAGTTTACTTCTGTCCGAAGAGAACAAGCGAATGTTACAAGATGAACTTGCTAATATAATAATAAAACTAACTGTTTTTAATGGAATACCACTTTTGGCATCTTCTTTTATTCTAGAATTAAAAGAACTAGATTATAACATACAAAATCAGACTGTTGACTGTACCTTATCATCTTTGACAGTCGATAAGAACATTAATTTTGTCAATAATTCATTTGCATTAGTTAAGTTGATAGATGAATTTACACCTAGCAGCTTGGGACTAAAAAGGATAACAGAAACGCTCAAATATTTAAATTTAGATTCGGAGGTTCCATATCTTGCAAATAGGCTTTATGAGTTAGCTACAGAAGATCGAATTTTATTTGAGAACGCTTCTCCTATGCATTTAAGGGAGTATTATAAGTCAGTTTTACGTTTGATCGAACAGAACTTGGACAAAGGAAACAGAGTCAGAGCACATTTGATCTGGTATCGAATAATGCATGACAATGAGACTTATCAAAAAGGAAACTTGCATATTGTAAGAAAAGTCCTCGAACTGCTTATGGAGGAGAATCAAGAAGAATTGCATAATATTATACTGCATGTCATTCCACCCGAAATACACTATAGTGATGAATTGGTGGGGTTTTTACTCAAATATTATGGATTGAATAGACAAAGCTATGACAAATTCAATGAGATGGTAAGAAAATTGAAACCACCTTTAAGCCGACTGAATTTGTCACTATTATTTGAAGTGTTTCTAGCTGTGGATAATGAAAAGGGAACACAAAGGCTTTTACTGTCCATATTCAACACTTCAAATGGTATAAGTGCATCTGATGTAGAAGCGGTAACTAAAAAATTGATACGAGGAAACAGAATTCAAGAGTGTTTGAAGACTCTCCAGGAATCTGACATAAAAGTTACTAAGAGAGGGTATATTCAGATGTTAAACTATATTCTTGAAAAGTCCAATCCTTTAGACTGGTCTGAATTCTTAACAAAGCTAGTATTTAATTTTAGGAGACTAGACCGTAAAGATGAATGCGTTGGAAAATTTACTCAGTCAATAATTAAATACATATCGATGAAGATAGGGACAAGGGATAGCAGGATTTTGTTTTCCCAATTGAGCACTTCTTTGAATCGAGAGCTTTCGCAAGTCGACATGAAAAGGCAAAAAATTAGTATGCTTAAATATGGCCTTCCTCAAGAAATATTACCACTTTTACAATTTTCGGGAAGGACGAAATGCGAGTCGTTGGTGATTATCCTTCTGCAGGCCATAAAGACCAGGGAATTTGATACTATTTTCTGGACAATAGACGAGCTAAGATTTATGGGAATTTTTTTGAAAGACATACTATCATTAATTCGATCAAAAGATCAAGAATTTTACTTGCAGTTTGTGAATCAAGAGATTAGCTCACGTTTATGATGTGATGTATATAGTTATTTAATTTGCATAAATCTCTAACTTTAGAATAGAATGTATATACAAGAAATTTAGTTATAAATATTTTTTCATTTCTTTTTACCCAGCTTCTTACTAGCAATCTTACCACCCTTCTGGACCTCTTGTACGTTCTTTCCCATCAATTCAATGTAATTGTCACGCTCCTTAGCAGACTTATCTTGGGCATTGGCTTCCTCGCCAGGCTGGGCAGCGTCAGCCTCAAAAGCGGCGAATCTCTGTTTGAACTTGCTTATTCTTCCGGTCGCAGTAGAGTCAACCGAACTCAAATCAGATCTATGAGGGTTCCACAAACTGCTGGATCTTTGGTCGTTAATCATTCTTATTTCGTCTTTTGGTGCTTGCGAGCGTCTTTTGATTACAGAGCCATCGCTTAGCTCGATAAGCGTGTCAAACTGGTAGAATATGGCTGGACGGGCCTTACCGAGTCGAATTTTTCTCATCACTCTTCTGTTCGACAAGTGAACGTCTCCCTTCATCGCTATTCCTCTGTGGAAATCCTTAGATATGCTATTGACGGTCCTGAATCCGGCTGCGCGGACATTATTAATACCAGAGAACATGGTGCTTCCAGTATCAAACTAAATAGTACCTTGAAGAAAGACCTCTTGAATTTCGAATCTGTTCGTTATACAGTGATGGACTCTCGTACACCTTTCGTAGCATTTTTTCACTTCGCTGAGAAAAAAAAGTAGTGTGTACACAAAACGACAGTGAAGAAAAACTACTATAGAAGGTTTGAAAGTAAATTAGGACGGCAAGAAGCTAGACTAATAGAATTATAGGACGTCTTTTGTATCGACGATAAAATGTCATTCAACACACAGACGCCGACAATAGTTGTCTTGAAGGAGGGAACGGATACTTCTCAAGGTAAGGGTCAGATCATCACCAACATCAATGCGTGTTTAAGCATTCAGGAAACATTGAAGCCAACCTTGGGGCCCTTCGGGTCAGATATACTTATTGTTTCCAATGGGAGGACGACTATATCTAATGATGGAGCAACTATATTGAAGTTGTTGGATGTTGTTCACCCAGCGGCGAAAATGTTGGTGGATATATCGAGAGCCCAAGATGCAGAGGTAGGCGATGGAACGACTTCGGTTGCCATTTTGGCGGGCGAGCTTCTCAAGGAAAGCAAGGCGTTTATCGAGGATGGCATGTCGACTCACATCATCATCAAGGGATTAAGGAAGGCGAGCGAATTAGCGGTGAAGAAGGTTCATGAGATCGCCCACGAAGTGAAAAAAGAAAACGATGAGGAGTTTAGGGACTTGCTTACGAAATGCGCTAAGACCGCCATGTCGTCGAAGCTTATCAGCAAGAACTCAGACTTCTTCTCCAAGATGGTGGTTGATGCCGTCATGACCTTGGATCAAGACGAGTTGGATGAGAAACTCATTGGAGTCAAGAAGGTTCCTGGAGGGGCGATGGAGGAGTCGCTTTTCGTCAACGGTGTTGCGTTTAAGAAGACATTCTCCTACGCTGGGTTCGAGCAGCAGCCCAAGAAGTTCACGTATCCTAAGATCCTCAACTTGAACGTGGAGCTTGAATTGAAGGCCGAAAAAGACAACGCCGAGGTGAGAGTGCAGCAAGTGAAAGATTACCAGGAAGTGGTGAACGCCGAGTGGAAGATCATCTTGTCGAAGCTCGAGGCGATCAGTGCCACAGACGCCAATATCGTGTTGTCCAAATTGCCTATCGGTGACTTGGCGACTCAGTATTTCGCTGACAGAGGAATTTTCTGTGCGGGAAGAGTCGCAAGCGAAGACATGGACCGTGTGATAAAGGCCGTGGGAGGCAGCATCCAGTCCACATGCACAAACATAGAGCCCAGTGCGTTGGGAACGTGCGAGGTCTTTGAAGAGGTCCAAATTGGGTCTGAGAGATACAACTTGTTCAAGGGTTGTCCACAGGCCAAGACATGCACACTCGTGTTGAGAGGAGGAGCAGAGCAGGTCATCGCTGAAGTGGAGCGCTCGCTCCACGACGCGGTGATGATTGTCAAGCGTACGATCCGCCATAACTCCATTGTCGCAGGCGGAGGTGCGACCGAAATGGAGTTGTCCAAGCACTTGCGCGACCACGCCAAATCGGTGTCGGGCAAGCAGCAGTTGGTCATCGGCGCGTTCGCCAGGGCACTCGAGGTCATCCCCAGACAGCTCTGCGAGAATGCCGGCCTCGACTCCATCGAGCTCCTCAACAAGCTCCGCAGCGCTCACGCCAAGGGCGACCGCTGGTGCGGTGTCGACTTCCTCAAGGAGTCCGTCGCAAACAACATGAACACCTTCATCTGGGAGCCATCCTTGGTCAAGATCAACTCCCTCACCTCGGCCACAGAGGCCGCCTGCTTGCTTCTCTCTGTGGACGAGTCAATCTTGAACGACGCCAACGAGCAGTCCCAGGCCACTGCCGCCGCCCGCGGCAGGGGCGCCTACTAGGTCTCGCCGCTGCTGCTGCTGCTGCTGCCGCTGCCCATCGCGCTTATCTTTTCCATCTGGGCCCGTCTTCGTGTCGCGACATTGTCGCGAAAATGTCTCGTCGTGTTTGTGTGATGTTCGCGCTTCACGAATCACGCTTACCGCGAACCGAATTTTTGACTGCTTCTAACGCGTAGGGGTCTGAAGGAGGGACACTTAATATATAAGAGAGAATGTACTTCAAATAGGAAGAAAACATATTTGACGAAATAAAATATACTGTAGTTTCCAGGAGTTGTACCCATCATTATTCTTTAGGATATTGAGTAGGAGAACAGAGGATTCGTGATAGCAAATACAGGTTTAAGGAGTATAGTTGGTGTCATTTCTCCAGGTATAAGGAAAAGGGAAAAAATAAAAAAGAACACAGGTTGGCAACAAGTGGGCGGCAAACACCAGGTGTCAGCATAGAAGCAAAACAGCAGTACCAGAGTAACATAAGGACTCGAAAGTACTGGTAGGTTCTTTTTCAGCGAGACAGTTGCCCCAGAACACTACTCACTAAAGGTTGGTTTAGCGCCGGGCGAAAACCGCTGGAAAAAAAAAGCTCACCGACAGAAACACCAAAGTACTGTTTCCCAAGCACGTCAGCCTCCAGCTAGAGACGTCCGTCGGCGCCATCACAGGTATATTTTCACACTAAAAGCCAGACAGTCTGTGCCAGCAGAGCCTTTTAGGAAAAAAAGGCCCGCGGCGCGCTCCGTCAGGTACTGTTGCAAAACTGAAGCAACAGGCAAATTATTAAAAATAAAACAGAACGTTCGCTATAGTAATTCATTTCATTCTTTTAATACCACCGATACATTGGTAGCGCACCAGATTAGCTAGCATTTGATAAGATCTGGCAGCGGCTTTAGAATAATTAACATTTTGAGTGATTCCAAGTTTGTTTATTGAAAAGCACTCACAAGTAATAGATACAATCGACAGCACCATGCAAGCCGAAAAACGCAAGGTTGTCAAGAAATACGGACCGCCCTCGGTCAAGAGACGAGGATACAACACGTTGTTGGAGATGATCGAGACCCGCAGCAACAGGAGTCTTGTGTCTGAGTACGAGGAGGATATTTTGCAGCAGTTGTCGGACCTCGAGTCCAGCACCAGGTGCAACCCCGCGATGATTGACATGCAGCCCGAGATCCAGTGGTTCATGAGGCCCTTTTTGCTCGACTTCTTGATCGAGCTCCACTCGTCTTTCCGTCTCCAGCCTCAGACATTGTTTCTCTGTCTCAACATTATCGACCGCTACTGCGCCAAGCGAATAGTGTTTAAGCGCCACTATCAGTTGGTTGGCTGCACCGCTCTCTGGATCGCTGGTAAGTACGAAGATAAAAAGAGCAGGGTCCCTACTTTGCGTGAGCTTGCCATGATGTGCAGAAACGCGTACGACGAGGAGATGTTTGTGCAGATGGAAATGCATATCATGTCCACGTTGGATTGGGCATTGGGCCACTCCAACTTGGAAGAATGCCTTCAACTCGCCATATCATTTTCGAGCCTGTCGCGTCTTTCTCCATTCAAGTATAATGTCATAAGAGACACATTTCCTAATAGCAATGCATCGAAAATATCCGCCATCACAGCAGTAGGTCGCTTCTTGTGCGAGATATCTTTGTACGATCGTTACTTCTTAACAGTCTCTCCATCAATCGTTTCTATAACAGCAAACTTGTTGGCTTGCTCCATGTTGCAAATAACTGATGCCTCAGATGCTTTGCATAACTTAATGGCATCTCATCGTGAAAAGCAGCTGTTCATGATGTCGTGTTATAATGAAGATAGAGAAAATGAGAAACCTCTTCCCGAGGGCCCTTTTTTGGCTGGATTCGATGAATATTCGCTAGATGCAATCAGAAAAACGTGTCTTATGTTCATAACACAATTGGGTAAAGTATCTGAGGTGTTGTCTAAGAAGTACGAGGAGTATGGTGTCATTCAGGTTGTCAAAAATTTCAATACAAGATATAGTTATGCTATTACTGTCATATACGAGAACCAGCAGTCCTTTAATGACTTGTCGATCGAGAATATCAGAAACTCAAAAATGTGCTCAGTGGCTGATTCTCTTTTACAGATTTCAAATACATCTGTCGAAGTCGAATCAGAAAACCATGTTCCATTGACACCTCCTTCGGCTACTTCGCAATACTCTGTCTTCTCCCACAAGAATTTGACACCATCATGTGTCACCCCTGCTTCTAGTTACATACCAAGTTCCGAAAGAATGGATGATTTCTCTCCTATGGATGGGCCTCAAGGCAACACTTGGTCTTCACCTGCTGCTTCTGCTAAAACTTACATCTAAGTCAGAAGAAACAAAATGCATCTATCTAGACTTCATTCAATCCTTTCATGTATACAAATGTTCATACACATGTATATCATATTGCATTATTTACTTCTATTAATTTACAACCCTTAATTTTGAGAAAAAATGTATACATATACTTATATATGTATGATATGTGTATGATATATGATAACGAGATGCTGTATGTAATCTAGTTGTAAATACCTTGAGTAATTAATTGAAATTGGTCATACAACCTTGTGTACATGCTGCCCAAACTTTTCCCAATAAGTATATTCTCAACAAACAGGTCACACTCTTCATCAGTCAAATCTGGTTGTAGTCTCTGTTTAAAGAGTATGCTAGTTTGAGGGCCATTTTTAAAGCAGGGTAAGCTAGAATCTTTTTGCATGACTTCAATTATATTGATTAATTGATCACAGTTCTTCCTTATAGTTTTGAAACATTCTTTACACAAATCTTTAAACTTAATAAAGGCTGGGCCCTCTATTCCACCTAGCACCTCAATGTACTCGAATGTAAGCTTAAATGAGGCTGCCTCAAATCCCATGCTTCCTGGTGAATTAGATAAAAGGAAACCAAAATCTATATGAATGATATGCCCTTCACTATCTAACATGATGTTACCATTATGACGATCCTTTATTTGCAATATGTAACAGATGATCGAATACGCCGCCAAGCTTCGTGCAAAATTGTCTTGTGCTTTTTTATACTTATATGTATCCTCACCACCATAAACTTTAATGAAGTACTCTTTCAATGTTGCAACCCTGCCCTTAGGGTTTTCACCCCGTTTCAAGCTTAGATCTGTTAACGTTTTCTTTATTGAATGAATGGACATGGCATTATTGATTGTTTCCACTAATCCACTATTAGCACTTGTTATCAAGATCTTCATAGTCTTCGTTATTACCGCTACATCATTTGCTTTCCAGATGTTGGAAATTATAGTGATAAGTTGACAAGCAAAAGCCTCTTGTGGTAAATCATCTCCATTCTTGGCAATAACGGAGCATAAATCCCAGTTCTTTAAGTGACCATAAGAACTAGCTTGTCTAATTCTGTTCTTCTTCGTAAGCCAATCTTCACTAAGCTTGAAATCATTTTCTAACTTACGCTCACCTGCATCCGTAGATGTTTTACGATCTGCTGAAGAAGCCAACCCTCGAATTTCCAGATAATCAATATTATCAAACTTATTTTGCAATGATTTCATTGAGTCTATGATTCGAGTACGAATTGAAATAGCCTGCTCAGAGTTGGGATAATCAGATTTTTCTAATTGCTGTAACATTACTGCTGCAATTCTTATCTGTGTTGATAATTCTCTAGTATCCAATTTCTGAGATGATTCGTTTTTATAAGATTTATTGAAAGACTTGTCGTCTATAGGAGAGCCAGGCACCAGATTCAGATCTTGAGATAAGCGCATCTTAGCAAACCCTTTTGATAACTCATCTGGCAGCCTGGTATTCAAATGCCGTGATATGAAAGACTGTTCGTTAGACAATGCTACCACAGACATATCGCCCAAATCTGCCTCATCAACATGTGATTCACTCACGTCGTACCGTTCATTCTGAGGGATGCTTTCCATACTGATACGAGGAGAATCAGAAAAGTATCTGTTACGTTTGTTAACTGCGCTGGCTGATTCACTGTTTATTTTATTGAAAAAGTGTTTGCTCTGGTCGCTATTAGGATCAAAATCCATGTCTTCACTTAAGTATTCGATCAACAACAAGAAAGGTACTCTTTCAGCAGAATTTAAAACGAACGCTTCGTTGACATTTAGCTTAAGTATCCGATGAAACTTTTTGTTCTGAAAACTAGATATGGGCAAAAGCTGAGGAATATCTATTTCAGCTGGTAACAACGTATTGTTGAGAATAGAAAGCTCTGCTCGTAAGGAAGTCAATCTGGCTTCCTTAGGAACCAGTGATAACCTTGTTGATATATTTTGCAAGCTCATCATAAACTCAGTCTCTTTCTTGAAATAATTTACGTGCAAAAGCTTGACCTTTTGATCATAAGAGAGGGGCGACAGCTTTAATGGATTTACATGAGAGCCTGTGTTAGCCGTTCTTGTGTCCTGGATATCTAATGAAGCGACTGAGACCGAAGAAGAACCTGACACAGTAGGAGTTATGACCGACATTTCTTCCATCATGCCATCAATATTATCATTTCTTAAGTCAGGTAAAGAGTGGTATCCATGATTTTCATTAGCTGCCGCGGGTTTCTCAAAAACAGTAGCATTCACAGGCGAAGGCGATTTTTCGAAGCTCAGAGGTCTTTCCAGCCTTGAAATTGATCTTTTAGGCCTTATTTTCGTATTTATTTTCAATTTTGCGTCAAGAGAATAATCGCTGTGATAATTCAAGTCTTCATTGGAATCCAAATCTTGCATGGACATTGAGCGAGGAAGAGCCTCGGAAGGAGCACTTTCTTCTATATGTGAACTGTGTCTCGACCTTCTATGAGTGGATGCACGCGATATGGTCGATGATCCCACCAAGTCATAATCACTATTTGAGTGTTCGTCCTTCGAAGCAATTTTACCTCTGTTTTTCAATGTTAAGTTTCTAGTCAAAGATTTATGAAAGTTAGCAAGTTTAAACAAAAGTGATTTCTGCTGACGACCCTGCGACTCCACCAAAGGCTTCATAAAAGGAATTGCGAAAGGAATAGCCACAGACGTGGCTATGAGACCACTGAATACAAGAGCTGGGTGTAGATTCTCGCGAAACCCTCCAGGCGCTTGTCCGTTTGTCCATGAGTCCTGATTGAACATAATATTCTGAAGCTCGTTTACAAAGTTCCTCACCACATGGAAAGACACAGATTCAGGATCATTCTTCAACTCATACACATACGCCTGTGAGTTCCAGAATGTGATCAAGCAAAAGTGTGGGTACCGAGCACAGTATTCCAACAAAAAGTCCGACAACGCCATTGAGTCCGTCTCGAAGTTCACAAGAAGCTGAACAAGCTGAGGAATATAAAACTCAACCTCTAGGTAGCTGTACTTGTACAACTTGTTTACCAAGTAGTGATGTACTCCAATGTTATGACCATGTTCCTTAAGTTGATCTATACACTGGAACACATCAAAACTTGGTTTTTCTGCAATCTCCAACAAATCCTCGTACTTTTCACTAGTCATTGTACGATAGGATGTGTTAGATACAAATGTAAAAACCACCGTATATCACTGTCCGTTACCCTTAGTCTTGGCTATAGTATGCTATTTAGATTTTACCGCCTGCGTAAAGCTTTAAAAACAACTTTCATCGAATATCATCCGCACGTGACTCAAGTCAGAACGGTGAAAACTCACCAACGATATTACATTAGCAATCTAAGGCATTATATTAAAGAAAATTTTAAAGAACTGGGCTATGTAAAGAAAAAAAGGAATAGAAGCCAGTAACTGCTGTTAAGACGAATAGTGTAGCATAAATAAAAAGATTAAACGAAAAATTAGCCGGTCAAAGCGCACTAGACCAGTTCGGTTTTCTTCTTGAAAGCGGGAATTTCAAACTTGGAATCCTGCTTTTGACCTGGAAGTATTGGAGTGATGTCGCACACCCGCTTTGTTAGTGTTTCGGGGTCGCTAGACAAGTCAATGTCCTTATAAATATTGTACTCCAAGTCGGTTGAATCCTTGGCATAACTTTCGTTTGGAGTGAAGAGCTTCGGGTGGAACTCTACACCGTCCTCCAATCTCTTTTTAGCTATCTTACGTTGCTCGTTTTCCACTTTGAACTTCTCGTTAGTTGCTTCTTCGTGGTCTCTCTTGGCGAGAGCCTGGATGGTAGGGTACCAGAGCTTGCGGGACTCGATGTCAAGCTGCTCATCAAGAGGACGGGTCTTGGGTCTCCACGTGTTGGTCTCGTGAGTGTCGAACAACACACTCTTCTTACCTGTCTTGAGATCCTTTATTTCCATCACTTCATTCCATTTTCCTGATAAAGAGTACAAGTCCTCCTTTGTCTTTGTAGATCTTATGATACCTTCAATCGCATCGTAGGTTCCGCTTATAAACCCCTTAGTCTTGAACTCAATATCGGCCTCGAAGCCTGTCTTTTCACATTTGATCACCATGCGGTCACCAAGCTCGTAGCGTAACTTACCAAAGAGAATTCCTCTCGCGTAAACATTAGGCTGGTTCATCACATATACCTCATTGTCATGCTTTCCAAATGTGACATGTCCCCATCCCTCCATCAAAGCTGCAGATGAATTTCCTAAAAATTTTGAGATAGGAACAACTACACCATCCACCCGTATTTTCAGTTCTGGAACAAGATAAAAGTACGAAGACTTAGGAGGGTGATGAGAAGTCTGCTCGGAAATGTAATATGCCTTGTTATTATCGGGTAAGTCATCCCAATAGCATGTGAATATTTCTCCTAGAATGGGGTTCAATGGCTTCTTAACGGCCTTCGGCGCAATATGCCATGAAGCCAAATACCACTTCGTCACCTTAATGAACCGCTGTAAGTCATCTTGCTCGTCGTTTGCGGCAAGTAAAAGGTCCGGAATCTGGAAAAAATTAGTTATCCGTTCTAACATGGATTTCTTCTCAAGAATAAACGTAGGAAGTGTAATTTTCGAGAGATCGCACCCTGGTCGTAATTGAGATATGATCCCCATTAATATAGATTGTCCTTCATTGTCTACTTCGTCAATGTCGTCCGTATTGTCCTCTCCGCCCCCGGCATCCAGGCTCTTAGTAACCGTCTTGCCTGTGTCGGCTTCAGACTCTTTGTCTCCCTTCAACTTCAATTTTTCCAACTTCGATGTCAACCCCATTTTCGTTCAATTCAAAATTATAAACTCGTCAGCTTCGTTGCTTTTAAACTCTACTAAATATTGGATCTCTTGGCGTATCTTTGCTATTTATATGGAAATGGCACTTGCACGCGATCTGATTAATACTTTGTATTGTTGTTCAAATCAGTTTCTCATCCGACAGACACAAGGCAAACTAATCGAGTTTTTTTTACGCTATTATATGACGGTTTGCTATTAGAATGCCCAGTGGTTGTTCTTTAATAATTGAGCTTACGTTACCCTTGAGGATTATACCTAGTCGTCTTTTGTGTAACTTTCAATTTTGTGTATTTTGGTACGCACGTGATAGAAATCGAAAGGGAACACATACTGAAGTGAGCGTCAAAAGAGAAGTAACTGTTGACGAAAGCATACTATAGAGTGTCGGAGAGCATAAGGCGTAATGAACCATCATAACTATGGGGTGACCCCTCCCATATCTACGGCTAACCCGACTGCTAAAGAGAATAGTCTAAATGATTCATTAATCCGTGAATTAAAGGCAAGAGGATCTTTTGAGAGCGAAGCAGCTACTAAAAAGAGAGTTGAAGTGCTTAATGATATGCAAAAGATGGCAGAGAGGTTCGTGTACGAGGTGTCGTTACAGAAGAATATGAGTGATGGCATGGCTCGGGACGCGGGAGGCAAGATTTTTACTTTTGGATCATACAGATTAGGAGTTTACGGACCTGGATCTGATATCGATGCGTTAGTTGTTGTACCCAAACATGTCACTAGAAACGATTTTTTTGAAGTTTTTGAAAAAATCTTGCGAGAAAAGAAGGAACTCGAAGAGATAGCTGCTGTGACTGATGCATTTGTCCCCATCATCAAGATGGTTTTGAACGGCATCTCCATCGATTTGATTTTTGCTCGTCTTGATGTACCCAGGGTTCCGAAAGACTTGAAGTTGGACGATAAGAACCTACTTCGGAATATCGACGAAAAGGATTTGCGGTCTTTGAATGGTACGCGTGTCACGGATGAAATCTTGTTGTTGGTGCCCAAAACTACTGTTTTCAAGCATGCTCTTCGTTGTATTAAAATGTGGGCACAACAGAGAGCCATATATGCGAACGTGTTTGGTTTTCCAGGAGGTGTCGCGTGGGCGATGCTTGTGGCTCGTATCTGCCAGCTCTATCCTAACGCTGTTAGTGCTGTAATAGTGGAAAAATTTTTCCACATTTATGCTCAATGGAGTTGGCCCCAACCCGTTCTACTAAAGCAAATTGAAGATGGACCTCTTCAAGTCAGAGTGTGGAATCCTAGATTATATCCGCATGATCGTCAACATAGAATGCCGGTGATAACCCCAGCATACCCCTCTATGTGTGCGACTCATAACATAACAAGTTCAACACAGAAAATCATAATGAAAGAGTTCAGACGTGGAATTGACATTATGAATCAGATCAGTGCAAATACTAAATCATGGTCGGATCTCTTAGCAAGACATACTTTTTTTCATAATTATAAATTCTATTTGTGCATAGTGGCGGCAACTCAAGGTTCTTACGAAGAACACATCAAATGGAGTGGAATGGTTGAAAGTAGATTGAGAATACTTGTACAGAAATTAGAGCTTACTGAAGGCATAGAGTTAGCACATCCATATGTGAAGCCTTTTGAACACAGCTTTTTATGTGATAGTCCTGAAAAGGCTCAAGAAGTAATTAACACTTACGGAACTCTACAGGGAGAGAAATTGACAAAGGACATGAATACAATTGATCCCCAAAATAAAGAGAACGAGAAACCACCAGACGCTATTGACCTTCATCTCACTAAGTTATTTATAGGTCTAGAAATTGATTTAAATAAAGGTGGAGAGAAAAAGTTAGACATTCAATATCCTTGTTCTGAATTTTTCAATATTTGCAAAAGTTGGCAGTCTTATGATGAAAAATTACACTCAGTGCAAATAAAACATGTAAAACTTTATGACTTGCCTAATGATGTTTATGTTGAAGGAGAACAAAGACCCGTCAAAACTTCTAAAAGAAGAAAACTCGCCGTCAAAGATGATGATAAAAAGCGACCAAAAAGTGTCGGTGCAGTAGCTTCAGCTGCCAGCAGCTGAACAATGACGAGTTACTTAAGTATATCGTACAAATACATTCGTAATAATTAACCAATGATAGTCTTCAAATAGTAAGTCGTAAAATTGCTATAGACTTTCATGTACTTAATACAAAATAATCATACATATAGTTAAAGTGGGGACATCGTCTCATATAAAAAATTGCAAAACTTTTCTGTAGAAAGGTAAATGTTGAATATTATCACCTTCCGATTCCATCTCATAATCCATTAGGTTATCGTCGTTTTCACGTCTACCTGTATTTAAGTCAATATGACTTAACTTTAAGCAAATTCTCCAGTTTCTCATGTAGAGCTTATGACAAATATAAAATACTGTTATGACAACAACTCCTAAATAGTTCTGAAAGAAGTTTTTAGCATTAGGCTTACCATCACCACCAACAGGGAATAAGGCCACCCAAAATTGTACACCTAAGACAACCATAAGGAATCCCATAGAATAAATAGAACCCCAAATGCCTGTGATCGACTTGAAAGAAAGTTCATCTAAAGAACGATTATGATATCTCATGGCCAATCTGAACCTGAAGTGACATAAGACGATACTGAACCATGAGAATATAGTGGCCAATCCTCCCACACTCAAAAGCCAGGCAAAAACTTCTCCTTCATTTTTATAAGCACTTAAAAAGCATAAAAGACCAAACAAAGCAGAAACTCCTAGACCAGCAAGTGGTCTGCCTTTTTTATCAACATAATTAAGGAATGAAGGGCCCAATCCTTGAGCACCCAAACTTTGTATGGTTCGAGAACAGCCGTAGACAGCTGAATTACCCACTGAGATGACTGATATTAAAATTACAGCATTGAATATAGATGGCAATGCATTTATACCTCCTATCCTTATTGCAATAACGAATGGTGAAGCAGATGCATCATTAGAAGATCCTAACAAATCAGGTGAGTCATAGGGCACAATCAACCCAATTAATGTTAAAGATAAAATGTAAAACAAAAAGATTCTCCAAAATACTTGTTTTATAGCTTTTGGTAGCGTATCTTTAGGATTCTTAGTTTCAGCCGCAGCCAATCCAACCATCTCTGAGCCAGCAAGACTGTAAGATGCCGTAACAAAGACTGAGCAAACCCCTTTGAATCCGTTTGCAAATGCACCAGGATTGTGCCAATTCTTGGCACCAATGAAATGATGTGTGGGCCCTCCGCCGCAAACAATAATGACTCCTAGAATTATGAAACCAACAATTGCTATAACTTTGACTATAGCAAGGAAAAATTCTGCTTCACCATAGCCTTTAACGCCAAAAAGGTTAATCACCAATATGAAAACGTAGAATATAGCGACCCAGGCAACAGGATTTATCTTGTCATTCCAGTACTGAATAGACATAGCAGCTGCCACTAGTTCCAAAGGCAAGACAATCAACCACATTATTGCGTAGTTCCAGCCCACTGCAAATCCCCAAGATGTATCAACGAAACGGGCAGCATAGTTGGAAAACGCACCACTGACTGGAAATGCAACACAAAGCTCTCCCAAGGCATGCACAGTGCAAAACACCATAGTGCCAACAAGTCCCCAGGCGATCACTAATGACGCAGGTCCACCTATTCTGAGTGTCGAACCACTTCCAATTAAAAGACCTGTACCTACACTACCTCCAATAGCTATCATCTGCAAGTGTCTATTCTTCAAGTCTCTGAGTAAGGGAGACTTTGCAGCTCCAAGGTTGGCCCTCTCTGTTTCGTCCAAGTCCCCACTAAGCTCTTCATATTTTACATCTCCTCTTTTGAATGAATCTTTAAACAGTTCCCATCTTCCCTTAACATCGCCGCTGTATTGAGACGAATTTGCTTCCCTTTTACAGTTTTCAAGGTCGCTCTCTGAGTCTTTTGAAAGCATCACCGTTTTGAAGCTTCCTTCCTATCTCTTCTTATTGGAGTTACTAAGTCTTACGGTTTTTTCAGTTGAAGTTATTTTGTACGGCGTGTCCTGAAAGAGAAGGTTTTTCATGAAAGGCATTCCATTTAAGAAGGTATTATTGTTTCCATCCTCATCGCGCATCGCATCTACTACATCTTCTCTCCAACCATTTAACGGTTTTTTTAGCCCCAGATTCTTTGCAACAAATGTAGAACCAAAATACTGTATTGTAGTAGCAATGGTCATATGTACTAGCTTGCTATCATTCAATATGGCAAGGTTTAAATGCTAGACTTGTTTTATGATTTTTGCATTTTGTATAAAATTATGCCATTTTAAAAATGTGGGGTTGCGATGAGATATTGTAATATCGTTGCGAAGAATGATTTTATAAAGTCATAATCAGAGAGAGGAAAAGAGACATAAGATCAAACAACTACACACAAAATACAGATATTTGAGATCATATGCTATGTCATAATATAAGAAGCTAGAGCTGGAGTCAAATGTAGCTAAGAAAGATCCAAAAGAAAAGAACTATCAAACATACACAAAATCGCCCCTTGTATGTTAGAGTGCACCAAAGAAAGTAGCCTATGATAAAGTCACTTGTTGGGGAAATGACAACCTGCACAATTCTATCAAGTGTCATGGGTTTCATGTAAATCAAGGTGGGTCCGTTTGCAAGATCTGAGATATCTTCATTTTGTGACGAATGATTATGCATTGTATCTTCTTCTAACGACATGATTTGTAGAAAACCCGAGGGCGAGATAATAGATTCCGGAGGCGAGAAAGGAACATCGATACTAAGGACGACGGGGCGGTGGTCAGAAAAGAGCAAAGATCGAATTGAGTCATAGATCAAAACCTTTGGGATATTTTTTCTCTCAGCATCTTCAGATTCGGGCAATCGCCAGGAATCTTGTTCACGATATGTCGACTGGTAAAATATACGATCACACCAGGATGGTGACCTCTTCTGATTTAGTATAGCTGTATTGATATGATATTTATACGTTGGTATGAAGTTAAGACAGCCCTCATTGAAACCAATCAAGACTTCGCCGGCCTGTCTACCGATAGTAAGCTCATCATATCGTTCCACTACACGCTCAATATCTTCCTTAGTTACAAATTCTTCCTGAAGCTCCAAGATGTCTTTTGCTCGGGTGGAAGATCTGTTGTATTTCTTCGACGTTCGGTAATTTAAATCACCCATAATGAAGCAGTGGGCCCGCGGCTTCAAGACACTGTAACCGTCTCCAAAATCCATCGACCTCATCAATTGAACAAGCTGATCGTTTCTTTTCCTATAGTAATACTCCCCCTCATATGCAGATAAATGAGCATTGACAAAAGTTAGCTCCACTTCTTTCTTTTTTCCATTACGTTCGCTAGCCTTATACCTCATCCGGATGCCAACTGCTCCCTTCATAGAGGAATATCCATACCCACAAGCGCTGGAGCTGACTTTTAGCGCATCAAATTTCAGGCTGTAAGGAGTTATTGCAGTCATACCCACTGCTCCCCTCTGTACAAGTGCTATGGTTCGAAACTTGACTCCAAATTTCCTATACTTTTTCCTCAATACCTCTAGCAACTCCTCATTTATATCTACAAGCCTCTTCCGAGCATATTCGGGAAAACTTCCTTCCATTATGCTGCATAACTCCTCAAAGCCAAACACATAGAGCAACGATAGTCTGTCCTGTAAAGCCTCCAACAACTTGGTAACAAATTCTCCTTTATCATCAGTTTTCTTGTTCCTATTGAATGTAAGCAAGAATAGAGGTATTCTATCCTCGTCTGGATCAGTCATTGTATCTTAATATTTAGAATTGTGTTGATAATTTGAGATTAACTATATCTTGATAGAAAAACCAAATGGTGCATACAATCGCATTAAGGTTTTTTCTTTATTTAAATTCGAATATCATCAAATATAGATAAAAGTGGCCGTGATGCCTTTAATAGAGCTTCAAAGATCGTATCTTGAAGAGCTAGATGCTTTAGAGGTTGCTATTTCTAAGAGGTTGGAGCGAAATCCGAATTTAATAGGAAGACATTTCGTTGACAGCGATGGGGAAATAGTTCACAGCAAGAAGAGATCGTATGAAGAGGAAATACTTCAAAAACATGAACTCGGGTACTTGATAGAGAAATACAAACACCAGAAGAGTAATATATTGACAAACTTCAATCAGAGGAAAGACTTATTTTTGCAAGAGGTGGAGGAACTTCGAGATCCTGGATTGGAGATGAAAAATTTCAATGTCAGACTATCAGAAATTAAGAGAGATAATGCAACCGAGGAAAGAGCTCTTGTTGACGACGTGAACCAAATTTATCGCATGTATTCCAGCGTTGATCCTGAAGAATTCAAACGCCCTAAGAAGAACAAAGTACAGGCTAAACGAAAACATATTGTGAGCCGTGCAACAGCGCACATTACTTTGGATAGAATATTTTCTCTTGCCGAAGGCAACGGGAGGTATTTAGACATGAATGAGTTCCACAAAGCTTTCAATACTATCAGCCAAACTTCTACAACATATGGTAAGTACTTGAGTATGTTCCATGAGCTACCTTACGATGAAATAAATAGAAATTCGGAAGACTATGCAAAATACGTGCAAAAATTGGCAGACTATTTGCAAGATTTCTGCAAGCGACAGAATCCCTTATTGGATACTCTGGCATTGGAGAAGGAAATAGAGAAAGAATTCAACCTGACACACCATATGGGCCCCGAAAGCCAAAATGGAAAAGCAAATGAAAAGGGGGAAGTGTATTGCGACGCATGCGATAAAATATTTGCCAAAGAAACAGTGTTCAAAGCACATTTAAGTGGTAAAAAGCATCAGAAAAACGCAAAAAACTCAAAGAGTGGAGGCGAAACGAAACTGGTTACCAAATTCAAAAGAAATACCACTGCCCTTAATGAGTTCAGAGTTCGTCATTTTGCTAAAAAACTAAAAGAGTGCATAGAAAATACGATTCTTGATATACAAAGAAGGGAGACCTTGACTGAGCGTGAGAAACTCATGGAAGTTGGCTATGACCAGTCAGACTATACCACGGTGTCAGACTCTTCGTCGGATGGTCTTTCAAACTCTTCTGGTGAAGATGATGATCAGGACGAATCTTACGATTTCAAGAACCTTCCCGTAGGAGCCGACGGCCGCCCAATTCCATACTGGCTATATAAACTTCAAGGTTATCACAAGTCTTACAACTGTGAAATTTGCGGAAATGTGTCTTATAGAGGGAGAAACGTCTTCGCCAAACACTTTGGAAGTGTTAAGCATCAGCACGGTTTAAAATGCCTTGGTATCGAAGATGATTCCATGCTGTTGTTCAAAAACATTACAAGCATAAACGAAGCCGTCACATTATGGAGAAGTTTGAGAAAAGAAAGAAGAAAGAAAGAGAACGAGGTTGAAAATGCTATAGAAGTCGAGGATGAAGAAGGCAACGCAATATCAGAAAAAGACTATTTAGATCTCAAAAAGCAGGGCCTTTTATAAGAAGAGAATTATTTTACGAGTCTTACTCTTTCTGTTTTAAATCGTCTTGTATAACCCACCACCTTGTGTAAATTGTATATCTGTACTTGTATACTAAATGCGAGCAAACTTTTGTCCATATTAATCTTCATCGCAGCTGAAAAATTAACTATAGGCATACATTTAACCATCCAATGGCTCTCATATATGCATGCCATATTTAAGAGGGAGTTCTAGACGTTGTTTGGAAGTTAATATAAGAAGATACTTGAGCAATATGGCAGAGAATAGCAAGGGAGTTAAGCGATCACCATCACCTAGCGATGAAAGACTTAACAAGAGTAACAAACTTCGTGATTCTCTGGGGTTTAAAATAAGAAGACAAGTGATCGATAAAAGTCATCTCACAGCGTATGAACAACTAGGAGGAGACGAGGCCCAAGACAGAACCAATACCTTGAGTAAGAACAAAACAATTCACGAAGAAGAAACAGAGGGAGCCAGCTACATCATCGACGGAAGGCTACGAAGAGTAAGCCCATACTTTTTCACCTATTTAACATACTGCAAACTTAGATGGAGGGACAGGAAGTTGCTAGATATTTTCACCGATGAGTTCCGGGAAAGGGATGAAGAATATTATAAAAGTGCTATCAAAGAAGGGTTGGTCGCAATTAATAGGATGCCCGCTAATCTTGAGTCAGTTGTCAAGAACGGCGATTTGATCAGCCATAGAACCCATAGACATGAACCCAGCGTAAGTTCAAATCCTATCAAGATAGTATTCGAGGACGAAAATGTCATAGCCATAGACAAGCCTTCAGGTATTCCGGTTCATCCTACCGGAAGATTCAGATATAACACTATAACAAATATTTTCAAACATGAATTGGGTCAAGTTGTACATCCTTGCAACAGACTAGACAGACTTACAAGTGGACTTATGTTTTTGGGTAAGACACCATTAGGAGCAGATAGCTTTGCTCAACAAATTCGAGATAGAACTGTCGTCAAGGAATATGTCGCCAGAGTTAAAGGAAAGTTCCCCTTAGAGGAGATCATCGTCGATGAGCCTTTGGTAACTATATCACCGAAGCATACATTGAATGTAATAGATAGAAAGGTGGGTAAGGAAGCCAAGACAGCATTCAGAAGGATAACTTACGATAGTGAAACAGATACATCTGTTGTGAAATGTAGACCTTTGACTGGAAGAACACATCAGATCCGTGTCCATTTGCAATTCTTAGGGCATCCAATTGCAAATGACCCTTTATATTCAAGCGAGTACGTCTGGGGTGAAAGTTTGGGAAAAGGTGTACACGAAGATTTTTCTGACGTTATTAAAAAATTAGATACCATCGGTAAAACAAGAGCAAGTTCGTCGTGGATACATCCAACAGCCGACGGTGAGGTTCTAACGGATAAAAAGTGTGAAATATGTGATTCACCATTGTATTCGGATGCGGGCTTCAATGACTTGACTTTATGGTTACATGCTTATAAGTATGAATCACACGAAAAATCTTGGTCTTACAAAACTGATTATCCCGAGTGGGCATTAGAGACAGTAAAAAAATACATGGAGTTGGCCCTTGAAAAAGCAGATTTGTGCGGTGAAACGCAGACTCAATTCAACGTTGGTGCTGTTTTAGTGAAAGATGGTGAGATTCTCGAAACAGGCCACTCAAGAGAGTTACCTGGAAACACTCACGCAGAGCAATGTGCTTTGGAGAAATATTTCAGTAGAACGAATGAAGAAGACGTTCCAGAGGGCACTGAAATTTTCACTACTATGGAACCATGTACTTTGAGACTCAGTGGAAACTTGCCCTGCGCTGATAGAATCTTGAACTCTAAAATTAAAACTTGTTTTGTCGGTGTGATGGAGCCAGACATTTTCGTCAAAAACAATTCGAGTTATTCTAAGCTAAGGGATGCTGGAATAGAGTATGTACATATTCCTGGATATGAAGAAAAGGCATTGGAAATAGCTAAAAAGGGACACGAAAAAAAAATAAGATAAAGCGAGTTCAACACTACAAATATATAGCAGTAACTGTAAGTATATTTTAATCGTTATTTTCATTATCCGATTCATCTATCACAACTTCTTTTTTAGAATACACATACACATCCCGTCTTAAATTAGGCTGAGTAATAGAATTAAAATTATTGTTTTCATAACCTGCCAGCAGATTATGATTATGATCGATATTATACGCACGATTATTCTCGGGTATTCGTGTCATCATTATGTCACCTTGAGATTGATTAAAGTATTGACTATTTGACGAAGCTGGCACATTTACGGATCTGGGGATAGCCATGATTTTTACCATGATTTTATCTATGACATCTAGAAACATGAATTTTGCTTTCCCGCATATATCGTAAATTAGATCTTGCATGTATATGAGATTGGATCCTTGCCTTTTCTTTTTCACTTCACCACCTCTTGAAGTAGTTGCAGATAAATTCGCGTTCTGTCTTCTTGAAAGTGTGCTTAAAGTAGTATTATTTGGGTTATCGTTCCCAACGAGATCGTCACTTTCACTTTCACTTGCACTATTGTCTTCTTCCTCAATAAACAAGGCTTGTCGATCCAAACCATAAAGCTCATCCTCATAGAACTTTCTACCCAAGATTCCTTCCTTTTCGCGTGCCTTCATTATGGCGTTGAACTTATTACACCAAACCCATGGTATAACAATACATATATCATAGGTAACCACCGAGAATATTTCGGACAAATCATAGACAAAGGCGTTAGCAACATCAGCAATAAAGAATGCAACAGGACTATAAGTTAATATCAATGTTAATAAGGATATTAACCATATGCTTCTGTTAGCGATGATGTAATTGATCTTTCTTAAATGATAAACGGAAAAAAGGACCGCATAGCAAGTACTCATAGCAATCCGAACCAAATAGGTGAAAGCAGGAAGAATGTCGGTAGCCTCATTGTCTGAGGAAAAGGGATGAAAGGTAGTTATCGCCCAAATAACTTGGGACGTAATAGAAGCCAACACTCCGATCAAAAATGTCAATCTTTTATCCTGTTGCCTCAGGAATATTCGCATGATAACTTGAACTTGATTAATTTGTAAGAGAAATACAAGTATTAGATCAATAATGTTCAACTCGAGTCTTGATTTCAAAACATCAAGAAGGATTTGACCATGTAGAAAACCTTCCGTTTGCTGACAATGAAGTTCAACGATAGATCTGATCATAACAATCAATAAATATACAGACGACAAGGTAGTGGAAACCTTAATGAGCGACGACGGCTTGAGCGAGTAGTTCATGAATACGAACAAGTTGAGCATCCATGTTATTACTGCCAGAATAGAAATTGAGTAAGCAATAGATACAACACTGTACAGAAACTTTCCCGAGGAATCTGTTCGAGTAAATTCATACCATGAATCTCTGACAACAGGAAGTAATGGGCTGTTTTCATTGATAATAATGTTTTTGTTGGTGTTTAACATCGGAAAAGCTGCCCTATAGCACCGTTGGTGAAATATACTGTTGGATACTATTCGAGCAGGAAAATTTATATCATGGGAAAGAAAAAGACCCGGACCTAACTCTAAAGACTTACACCCAGGATATGGGTCTGTTTGTTCCCCTGGATCCCTCCAGTACATATTTTAATGTAGTTTACCATTGAAATTCTAGGCATCAAGTTAATAAAAATACCTGGATACGATACGACATGCGTCATTTATACGACATTCATGTCCGACAGGTTTGTTCTCTCTGCAGCATAGAGTTATAATTACCATATGTAACACTGACATGCAAGACATGTTAACGGTACCAAGTATTACAGAGGGAAAGCCATCCACTGGTATGAAGGGAATAAATAACATAGGATACCAGAAGGAGGATAGTGGGCCAGCATCGAAGAACCATGAGAGGACAGGTTCAAATCAGACGAACAACTACTCTGTGCTTGATTTCTACGAGATGGATTCGCCAACACTAGGAGGCGAAGGAGAATTTGGTAACATAACAGGAAACAGCAATGTCGATATATTATCTGAAGGCGAGTCTCTGGGAGACGCGACGGATGGTGAACTAGAGGAGCATGCACCTTTGGGCAGTATTACCCATTCCAACTCCATAACTGATCAAACGACAAAGACTGAAATTAACAATAACCGTGAGATACCTCTCAGGTTCGACAATGAGTTAAACCTAAAGCAAGCCCTAGCATCCGAATTCGATATCTATGGATTCAAGAAAAGTTCGTCGTACTATGGAATATCTCGTGAGGAATATGATAAATGGTTCATTGATTATTATAAGTATGCCGAGAAGGACAAAAAAAAGTGGCATTTACTAATGAAACAAAACGGACTAAGTGTTTCTGAAAAAAATGCTAACAGGAGGTTTCCGCCACGCTCTAATAAGGTCAAGAAAATGATTAGACGAGGTCTTCCACCAGAGTGGAGAGGAAGCGCATGGTTTTTTTACGCAGGTGGGTACGAAAAGCTTAACAAACATGTTGGCGTATTTGAAAGAATAGTTCGTGATACAGAGAATATCAAAAACAAGGATACAGAGGTGATTGAAAGAGATCTAAACAGAACATTTCCAGACAATATGTATTTCAACGATCTATTGAGGCATAAACCGGGGGCCACTGAATATAGCAAAAATGAGGGAGAAACACACATAATAAAAGCATTAAGAAGAGTTTTAGTAGCTTTTGCTCATTACCAACCACAAATAGGATACTGCCAATCTTTGAATTTTCTAGCTGGGTTGCTTCTTTTATTCATGGACGAAGAGAGGGCATTTTGGCTACTTGTAATTCTCACGGAAAGGATTGTACCAAATGTACATTCACCTAACTTGGAAGGAGTTCACACAGATCAGGGGGTACTAATGCTATGCATAAAGGAATACATTCCTAGCTTGTGGTCGGTAATAGGAAGGAACTATGAAGGGGAAGCTCTTGGAGAGGACGCGTTCATATCTAAATTACCTCCTGCGTCTTTGGTAACGTCTTCGTGGTTTATGTCACTATTTGTAACTGTCTTACCGATCGAAACGGCCCTTCGAGTATGGGACATCATGTGGTATGAGGGGTCTAAAACAATATTCCGGATCTCTCTCACCATTAGTAAATTATGTTTCGAGCACCCTGAATTTCAAAGCATAAGAAGCAAGAGCATTGGTCTGTCTGAGACAGAGCAGATTGAACTTTTCCAGTTCATGCAAAATTACCCAAAGACAATACAAGATTGCAACCTTTTAATCCTGTCCTGCTTTAAAAAAATTGGAGGATTCGGCTTTGGTTCTTTATCTCAGGATGAGATTAACCAATGTAGACAATATATCTCCAAGAACAGGAGCAAGTTGAAGAACAAACAGTTGTTATCAGCAAATTTGAGCCTGGAAGAAAGGAATTCTCTCATATCATCTGGTCTCCCTACAAGTAATGAGGACGGTTACTCTGATGTTTACGAATTTCATAGACCCATAATGAGTGGTGTAAGATGGAACAGAAATATAAGCATGAAGATGAAGCGTAAGTTTAGCAAAAAGAACTAAGTGTCATTTTCCGATAGTTAGAGCATGCTAGAATATGTAAACTATTAATATATATATATGTAGAGACTATTTTCGCACCATAATAGTAAAATATAAAGTCATAAGATAGACCGACGAGATGCAATATCCATACTTAATATCACGTACAGTAGATCCGTTATTTGCTATATTCATTGGCGTATCTTCTTTTTACTTGCATGAAAAGAGAGTTGAGAGACCTCAAGGACACCGTTTGAATGATTTAGTTGCTAAGAAATGGAGTGAGTACTTCAAGAAATAAGATGTCAAAAATTAGATATGAATACTTGTGTTGGACAGTATTCAAGATTTGTGGCACAGCGATTTAGAGGTCAGCTGAATATGAGCTGATTTACTCTCCTGCTTTGAGTGTCGTATTATTTCAATGATCTAAAACGAAGATGAGTTAGCTAAGAACCAGATTCAAATACATCAGCAAGTAGTGATCCACTACATATTTATATTACGAATATCGTTTCTAGTCAGCAGTATATACTTATATGACTTATAGCCTAATGCACAGATGACTGATCATCTATTTGGTCCCATGATTTTTTCAACCTTTCCAAAGCTTCGTTTGCGACAGGCTCGCTGCCTAAGTCCTCAATAAGAACTTTGTGAATCTTGGCCCACGTAGCAGAAGGCAACGTATCGAGCTCCATAGGAACTTGTTCCGAGGGGTCTGAATCTTTTGTGGAAGCAGACTCAGGAGCTCTGTTGGCAGGTTTGTGGGAAACCATGCACATGAGAGAAACTGACAGCTCATCGGCCAAAGAAGACAAAGCAGTCGTATCCTGGACCACTTTGCCCTTCAACAATAGTTTCAAATCGCCAGCACTTACACCTGTGCTGGCTAATTCTGCCACTTTTTGAATTAAGGTCGTCTTCAAATGGTATACGGTTTGATTACCATCAACCTGCCCAATTGTCTCAGAGAACTTATAAGGTGGCTTGATGGATTTTACTGACACATCAATTTTCCTCAGCACAGCTTCTTGTGTCGATATATCTTGTTTGGGTAGCTCTGCCTTGATCGCTGGTAGCGATGGTCCTAATGACGATAACTTGTCATACGTAGAAGGTGAATAAAATTTACTAGCATCAGCAGCAGGCGATAACCCAATTAATTGTAAGTACGTCTCAGCGAAACGTCTCTCCGTAACTTCAGTTGTCATTCTTGCTTTAGTTGAATCAAGCTTGTGTCTGTTAACTATGGGAAACTCAAAATATACTAAGCGCACCTGAATACTAAATTTTACACTACGTAATTAATAGGTATTTATTGGTTCCGGAAAGATGAATTTCTTTAAGCCATTCAGAACGAAGGTGGTTAATTACACACCGTTGGACCAGGGACAGGAAGGTCTACCCCAACCTGTGACTAGCAATGGTAATGAAAGCGGGCTGTTCAGAAGCAAGCTTTCGAGGTTAAACCCATTCAAGAACAGCTCTATTTTCCTAGAAGAAGAGGACAACTATGTGACAGCGGAGCCCGGGTACTTTGAACTTTCCAGGTGGGATAGAATGCTCATATTTGCATTGACTTTTGCTGGGTCTGCTGCGTGCTATTTGATCGCCATATTTTTGTTCCCCATATTGAGTTTGAAACCAAGAAAGTTTGCACTATTATGGTCTTTGGGATCCATTTTCTTCCTTGTGAGCTTCGGTGTATTACAGGGTTTCAATGCATACATGCAGCATTTATTTCTGTCTACAAGAATTATTTTCACAATAGTATTTGTTACTAGTATTATCTTGACATTGGTCAGTTGCTTATCGCTTAAAAACACAATATTGTCCATATTCTTTGCGGTTGTTCAGCTTATAAGTGCTATATGGTATACTGTGAGCTACTTTCCTATGGGCCAACAAACATTAAATTTAGCAGGAAATGTTGCTAGGGGCCAGGCGGAACGTTGGCTTCGCTCTTGAGTTTTATTCGCTCATGCTTTTATTATAGTTGTATAAGCCCATTTACAAATAATATGATTAATGACTATAAAGCTCTAAAAATGCATCAGATTCCGATTCGTTGAAGTCAGGATATGTTGTAGATATTCCCTTCTCAACTACTTTGACAATAGCGGAATTCGTTGATTGGTCATCATGGCAAGCTTTAACGAGCCTGATAACCCTATCAGCCATCGATCTCAATTTCTTATTTTTACGAGGATTCATAATCCTTTCTAGATTCTTGATAGCTTGTAAAGCTAATATATATTTTCCTTCTTTGAGATATAATTCATACGCAAGCTTCCAAGTGATTACGTTATCTTGAGCTTCTTCGGTTAATGGCTTTATTAAACTGAATGCCAAGTCCAAAATATTAGTATCCTTAGAATACAAAGACTTCAAAAATTCGGCTCCTAATGGGTCCGCCTCGTTCTTAACTGATTCAACCCTGGCGATTATCTCTTCTTTTTTCTTTAAATTTTGAGCTCGGGCTTTCTTCTGTTTTTTATTATTCTTCTTGCTAGTTACAGAATCAGCAGAGTCTTCTTCCTTGCACGCCGAAGTCTGATTATGAATTTCGAAATATATCAGAACAAGCCCCTCAATAGCTCTAGGATAAATAGGGGTAGCAGCAAGATGATCTTCCCACTTCAAAGATTCCACATAATCTCTAGGAGTTCCACGTCTCAAGCAATAGGAATGGAAGTCAAATAGGTCATTATACCATAATTTGAAAATGCTCACAATAGCTTGGAATCTTTTTATCGCTAACCCTTTATATAACTCAAATTTCTCATGCAACTCAGTATCAAGTTCAGATTGCTCTTCATCTTTACAACTATCAACAGAAGCAAGCTTTTGGGATAACTCATGGTATAATCTAGTGTAAGCCTCTGCACTCTCAAGAAGAACCCAAGTAACTTGCATGAGATGTAAGTCCTTGCACCCATTGACGGCGTTCTCATCTAGCTTCGTAAACAACGAGATCTTGTCAATAGCTTCATCCACTTTATTTGCTCTCAATAAGTACTTGGTCGCTTTAGAATTGACGAATCTATCCTGCAAATCGAGCTTACGACCTTCCTCCATGACCTGAGAAGCTTCAAGTACTTTATTCTCATGCTTCAAAATTCTGGCTTTGAGCATGTACAACTCAACTAAAGTGGGAGAGTGGGATAAAGCCTCATCCGCGTATTTGTTTGCAGACACCAAATCTCCTAAATACAAGTAGTGATGTGCCAAAAAGAATTTGGTCCAAACAACAACAGTGGGTCCCAAGGAAGGTGCTTCGTTATCGTGGAAGTCTATTACGATATCGGCGATTACGTTGCGCTTGGCATGGTCTTTGTAAAGGTTTTTAACGTTTACAAATACAGAGGGGACACCTCTTTTAAGCTGAGATAATACGTATTGTTTGACCTTCGCATAGAATTGTGTACTGGAAGCTGGAAGGAAACTAAGAGGTAAATATTTGGCAGGGTCGGAGTGAGGGTAAAATTTCTCCAATTTTTCGTATACTCTGATTCGAGTGTCTATTGGCTTGTTCTTCAAGTTCAAGGCGTCGTCTAAAGCCAAGTAGTAATTGACATTGTCAGGGTTTCTTTTAAGCAACTCACGGTAGACCAAGGATGCCTCTCTCTTTCTGTCCAAAATAGACAAGTATTTTGCCTTATATTCCAAAACAGACAAGCGGTCTCTGATCTCACTGTCATCTTTCTCCAAGACTTCCAAAGCCTTTTCAACATCACCACCCTCAGCGATTATCGAATTCTTATATAAAACACACTCAGACTGCTCGTACCTATCTCCTTCCTGTAAGTGGTCCTTAATTATGTCCTCAATCTTGCTCAAGGTCGAAACAGCACCACTGTAGTTTTTGTTCAAGTGCAAAGCAACAGCGTTTCCAGTCCAGTTAGCCCTATACCCAGGCTGGAATTCAAGGTAAGCCTGCTTTGAATCTTTGAAATTCTTGTAATCTCTAACATGCACTTGTAAGTTCGAAAGGTCTCTCCAGATATGCTTATTGGGGGAGCCATGGTCGAGAGTGGCCTTGAACCACTTGGCTGCATCCTGGTAGTTCTCGATAGCACGGTAGTACACCCCTGCAAGATGGTTCACCAAATAGTTAGTTTGGTCCTTGTTCAATGCCTTGATGATATATCCCTCTGCCTCGTCCTTGGTTCCATTGAAATAAAGTATGCAGCCTTTCAAGGCTAAAGATTCTGCATGGTTAGAGTTCTTCTTCAAAGTCTGATCAACCAACTTCAATGACTTTTTGTATTGCTTTGACTCGTAAAGCTTCAACGCCTCATTAAAGTTAGCGTCTTCTTTCCGCGCAAGGATGGGTCCATGTCTAACCACCATGTCTGCTTTCTTAAGCTTCTTATCTTCGGTAGTTTAATTCACTCGTCCACCTTGAAAAATCCTCGTCAATTAGTACTAACACTACCTTCACCATTTTTCGAATCCTGCTACCACACACTGGAGCTAGATCTGGTGTGTCTCTATTACATAAGAGCCTGCCTACCGGAGAAACGCTCTGGGTGGTTTATACCCTGGGAAATCTCTATACTTATGTATTTTTGTAACATTCCAGTCTGATCTGACGGTAGATTTTTAGTCCTGACTATAGCTTATAACCGAGTGGAAGTAGATGGTATAAAACGTAGTGAAACACAGCGAAAGCCAGCAGCAAACGACGCCGTGATGACGCTGCGACCACTTCCAGAGTCATTGGTCCGTTCAGATCAAAAAGGCCAAAACCGGCACTGTCTCGGTGTCTACGTACGTCTATTCAGGTGTCTGTATGGATGTCTGCCGTGCCGAAGAGAAGCATGAACCAGGATCCTCCCACACACCGGCCTCTGGACACAAGCAGGTTTCTGCAAGAAAGCCGTCACACACGTCCACCATATGGCCTGCTCGGTTTAGAGTAACGAAGCGAGCCATTGTGTCATGCGATAGTTGTAATTGGACCCTACATATGAACTGAACGAATGGAAAATAGCCCTTCCTGCCTCTTTAGAGATGGAGCATTACTAAGATGAAATACACTAGTGCCATTCAGCAGCACTATACGCTCAGTGTTGCTCAATGATCTACCAATGAGAAGCATAGTGAAAAATGTTACAATGTGAGCTTCGCAGCATTTTCATCGTATTACGGTAATCATCGTATTCTCACTAATAACTTCTCCAGATTATTAACTGAAAATTGCGAGAGGCAACAAAGTAAGAAAACTAGCAAGTACAGAGCTGTACGACCAGAGTGTAAGAGGGATAGCCCATACAGTCGATGGTCAAAGATTAATGGAAGATTTGCTTTACGTCCCTTTGAACTCAAGTTTTAGATAGGTGTATTAGGTATTAGTGAGCATCTTTACGGCCGAGAAGATGGATTACGAAGAACAAAATACCAACAAGACCAGAATAAAGGTGGCATGCGTGTCATGCAGAAGAAAGAAGGTGAAGTGTGATGGGAAGTATCCCTGCTTTGCATGCGGCAGATCAGGAGGCGAATGTGTCTACGAAGAACGATTAGAACGCCCACATAAGAAACTGAAGAAGAGAAAAGTCAGTGCATCGACAGATGAGGTGATGCATCTTAACTCTAGACTATCCAAGATCGAAGAGATGATTTCGCTTCTTGGTGGAAAGATTGGATTGACCGGTAAAACTTCCGACAGGGGAGATGATGACGGCGCATCCTTTAAAAATGGGACCAGAAAGAACGAGAAGAGTCCAAAAACCCTTGAACAGGATGACTCAAACGAGGAGAAGACTATCAGACGAGCACAGAAGTTTTTTGATATGGGCCAGAAGACAGAAGAACCCGAGGCAGACGAATCAGAATCTTCCTCCTCCAACGAGGAATCACTGGATGATAACCAGCCCGTTGTGAATAAATTTCTTGATCATTGTTCACGATACGTTGGAAGTCACTCCATTTTTGCTGTTTTCTCTGAGCGGAGTTTCAATCACATACAAGGACTTTTGGGTCTTGAGCATGAACATCTCATCTTACCAATGAAGAATATTCCTTTATTCATGAGCTCCCGATTATATTCTTCGGAACTGAGGTGGATTGATCCACCACATGTTAGTCTGAAACAGATGAAGATTTTATTAGAGCGCCCATTTCTGGATAACGAAAGAGAATTCTTGCTTGCAATAATTAGTACATACTATGAACGCAACATGTTTGCTACTCTGTTATGCTCCTCAGAGTACATACAATCTCTTTTCCATCAATATTTCAAACGAGATCTGAATGGTAAACGTATTCGAAAGTTCAAGGTGTCTGAATTCTTGCTTATGTCGGTAACATTGTGCATAAGCTTCTCAATTAAGCTAACAGAGGTTTTTAGCATATTCCAGAATTTGAAGGAGAGCGAGCAAAAGAAGCAGCAGAAGACTTTTGTGGAATCAATAAGAGACTTGGTTTTCTACTTCGATAAGATATTTGACAATTGTATTTTTTACTATCATAGAATTCTGGTTATTAATGAGGGTATTGAAAGTGTCGAAGCGATTCTTATGTTGAGTATATTCGTGAAGTTATCTTCGATAATGTCACATTCATCCTACACTTTGGTGTCTGTTGCCACTAGATTCGCCCAGGAATTAGGTTTACATAGTTCTACTGATAGTTTGGGAATGAGTGAAGAAGAATGTTTCAGGAGGAAAAATATTTGGTGGTATTGTTTTATGTTGGATATAGAGGCATGTTTCAATGATGGAAAACCTCCCTTGATTGACCATCTAGATGCAAGTATAAATTTTGACTCTGATTTGATTGCAAAAATGAAATATATTGCTCCTTCTTTTAAAGAAGAAGGGATACCAAATAAACTCAACGGAGACACCGTGGCTCACCTTGCTAATATTCACGGCGTTAAGGTGTATTACTTTTATTATTTCATGTTGCTTTCTAAAGTGAAAAGTAAGAGTTATAAATATTTATTCTCACCTGCTGCTGAAACCTCAAGTTTCGATGAAATGTTGGAAAAAATCGAGGAGCTTGACAACGATATGACAGAAATGGCTTCTGACGTCCCATTGGAGTTCCGCCCAAAGCTTTACAATGACCCAAATTTTAGTACTTTTTTTGATGGTTTAAAAGGGCATATGAAAGAAATCATTATGGGACTTCAATTTCTGTTTTTTGGACATTTGATGATTATCAATCGAGTGCCTTCTAATGTAATTACAAAGGAAAAAGATGTTAGAAAGAAAAAAATATGGAATTTTAGAAATCTTTCTCTCGATAGTGCCAGAACTATTTTGATATTGGTGAAAAGCTTGGAGACTGGTAATTTCAACGCAATAATATTTAATTGGATCATGATAATTCCATTTGTTGCATTTCTGCAGCTCCTGGCAGCTTGCATGAATCATCCTAACGACCCCCAGACTCATGACGATATGAATTTATTGATCGAATGTGCCTTAAATTACTTTACTAATATACTGTCGATTCATTCTGCTAATTTGAAGTTTATGCCCTTTTCCATGATGGGCCACAGTGAATTCATAGAAATCGTGGTGAAGCTACTATTACGAGCTGCCATCAAGATCTATCAAAATGCAACTGGATATGATTTTTACGCACAAACTCCAGGTTTAGAAGAACAATTGGAAGGCTTGAAGAAAAAGTACCCCACTTTATTCGAAAAAGATACTTCAACTCAGTGGCTGAAACACATGGGCGGCTGCTTTTATGATGGCTTGATAGAGTCCGATGATGCTTATGCTAAGGATGGCACTAACAAAGTTACTATAAATAAATCTAATGGCAGAATCTCAGAACTGAATAACACCTCTAGCACGAGCAGTTCCCCAAACTATGAAAAAACCTCGAATACACAGACAGCAATAAACCTGTCAATAGCGTTGTCGAATATTCTTCACCAAGCGAATGACATCTCATCGTCTAACCTTAACTCACCATCTACCAATAATTCTGCTCTTTTACCCACTATATTCCCTAGTAATGATTTAAACTCTTACTACCCTGATGAGAATGCTGCCTCTTTATTCTATCCTGATATGAATAGCTTACCTAACTTTTTTTTTGATAATAATTTAGATATATGAAGCCTGTTAATAAATGCTGCTATGATATAAGGTTTTTTTTTTTTTTTTTTTTTTTTTTCCTCTCTTTTAAGAGATTACTATATCTAAGTAAATAATCTCTCATCTACAAATAGTCATATTCTAAGCTATTGAAAGGATGGAGAAGAAGCGAGAGAGAACATCAAAAGCGTGTTTTGTCTGTCGAAGGAGGAAGATTAAGTGTGATGGGCAGAAACCTTGTGGAAACTGTAAAAATTCTACAAGACATACCTGTGAATACCCACTAGACACGATTAAAGTAAAGAAGAAGAAAGACACATCTAATGATGGGTCCATCAAATTTTTAGAAGATCGTATAAAAAAGTTGGAAGGAATCTTAACTGGGATGGTAAGGAGTATCGACAGCAAAAATTATACAAGGGAAACAGTAAATGAAGATGATAATCAAGATACTGAAGATAAAAGAAACACCGTTGGCGAAGATGATCCAAGCCAAAATGAGAAATGGCTCCAAAACGAGGGGGACTGCAGTGTTAAGAACAGTTACTTGAACTATACTACCGAGTTTTATTTTGGTACGCAGACAATGTTTGGTATTTTTTCCGACAGGAGTATTGACTGGATTACGAACAAGCTTAGACCCCAAGATAGACGATTTGTACTACCATTAAAAATCTTTCCAAATGTGTTTGAACAAGCAAACAGACCTCTAATACAGAAATGGTCTCAAATGCCTTCGATATCCCAGGAAAATATTGAGAAATTAGATGAAGGCGATTTCTTCTCGGATAGAAACTTGACTAACAATCTTATTCAATACTTCGGGCATATACTTTTGTCCGATTTGGTCATCGATGTTTCACAGATAGAAAATCTTTTTGATCTATATTATAATCGAAAGGCGAAGAAAAACTCATCTAGAAAGCTTAGATACTCTGAGTTGTTGATAATGTCTGTCGTGCTTGCGATGTGTATAACTTCGGTAGTAGAGATGAGGCATTTCATCGATAATGGTACCGATACAACTGATGGACTGAAGAAACATAAAGCCCCGATAGAAGAATTAAGCAGTGAGGAACTCATTGATTTGCATTTTCGTTTTATACTGAATTCGATTTACTACTATCATCGAATATGTACACATAACGAAGGTATTGTTTCTGTCCAAGCTATTTTACTTTTGATTTTATTTCTTGAAACGAACTGTATGAAATGGAATGTGACCTATGTTTTGATCTCATTGGCGACTCGTTTTGGCCAGGAAATAGGGCTTCATAGATTTGAAAGTTTTTCAGGCTTACCTCAAAAAGAAGGGGAATTCAGAAGGCGTCTATGGTGGTTGTGTCAATATCTTGATATTGAAGTATGTTATAGGGATGGGAAACCTCCTGTGACCAATCATTATGATGTTTCGACTCTTTCTGAAAGAGATTTGGGTTCTTTTGTACCTGATGAGTTCAAATCGTTTCGAAACGAGTTGAATAACCCTGTTTCATTATCCAAGAACTCTAATGTTTTGTTACCAAAGGAGTTGAATTACTATCATGGTATATTTCTTTCAAGGTTAACTCAGATAAGAGCAAAATGTTACAAAGAAATATTTAGTGCCTCTGCCAGAACAAACAGCTATAACGACATCAGCAGGAAGGTAAAGGAAATGAACGATAGTTTATTTTCTCTTTCCAGTTCAATGGACGAGTATAATAGACCCAGATTCTATGAAGATCCCAAATTTATCTTGATTTTCGAATCAATTCATGATGCAGAGAACGATTTTTCATCAAACACCAATGTGTTAAAACTAACAAGCCAGTTTACTTTTTTCATCCAATTACTTATCATGAATAAGCTTCCCTGTCAGTTGAAAATAGAACCTGAAGATGATAACTCAATAGGTGTTGATTATTTTAGGCGCCTATCTTTATCAAGCGCAAGGACTATACTATACACTGTCACACGATTGAAATCAAGAAAAATGTTCTTCACTACACTAAACTGGATACATTTTTACTTAATTTCTGCTTTTTTGAATTTGCTAGGAAATACTATTAATCATCATAGCTCTCCCGAGGCTTATGAAGATGTAAACTTGTTGATAGATGTCTCACTACATATATTTGGTGCTGGAAATGAATGTTTTATGAAGGGACCTTTATATCGTGATCTCTTGAAGACAAAATCACCGAAGTTGAATTTCCACAACCAGAAAAGATCTTTCTTAGATCTTATTTGTCGTATGATGTTAAAAATCTTATTATGTATTATGGAAACAAAAACAGATTATAAGTATGAAGGTGATATGGATGAGCTAAATGCTCATTTCGAACCACTAAATGTGGTTTACTCTGAATTATCTAACAAGGCATTGTATGGACAAAAAGTAAATATCAGGTTTGAAGAGTTTTTAGATCCCATGGATCAAGATAAAGGAAGATCCAAGAGGAATAACAGCACTTGTAATGAGAATAGCAAAGATTATGTAATGCTTTCTGGTACGCCATATAATGATGATTTTCTTCTGACACCTGTGGCATCTAAGACTGTCGATACTGATAGAAGCTCAAAGAATTCTCCATCACTTAGTAATATCTTGCAACCTGAACTACTGCATAATTCCCCAGTTTCAAATGAATCCATTTACTTCAATGCGTCTGATATTAGTGAAAATAATGAATTATTTCCAGACTGCTTTAATGATGAAATCTTAAACTCGACAATTCAACAGCAAATATACGAGTTGCCGAACTTTTTCTTTGATAACAGTTTGCCTGAATGAAATAACTGTTGTTATTATCTCATATCTATTTACGTTCGTACTTTCTTAAACATCATGTATTAGTATTTAACTGCAATGAGTACATAATCCAAGGTTGGTCTAGCGCAATTATCTGGTTCTGATAACACCAGCAGCAATTAAGGTATTTATCTTCTTGCTAACGTCAGGGTTCTTCATATGATCATGCAAAGCCGCTGGATTTTCTCTTGCTTGTGATAAGATTCCTTGCATCACAGGATCTTGCAAAATTCCAACGACTTCTGGGTCTCTGGAAACTCTCTCCATGGTTTGCTCTGGTGTTTCACCTTCTATAGCTTGGAAACGTTGAGACATGGCTTTGTTATAAAGCTGATCAATCTCGTTGACATTCTTTCCACCAAGAGAGACATCTTTTTCTCTAGCTGTTGTCAAAGTTTCCATGACTTGAGAGTATTCCTTCATTGCTAATTGGGCATTAGCCTTCCTGATGTAAGCTCTAATGAAAGCTGGATCTTTCTCTATAGCCAAATCGCAGTCCTTAACTGCATCGGGGAAAGACATTAATTTGGCTAAAGCAGCTGCTCTATTTGAGTAACCTCTAGCATCTTCTGGCGCTCTCTTTACCATCTCAGTATATTGCTTGACTGCGTTAGGCCAATCGCCTTTCTCGAAGAATTCTTTACCCTTCAATCTTGCTTCTTCAGCCTTTTCAGGATCAATGTAGCTTAAAGCTTCTTGGTGTTTGATTTCTTTTTGTATGGCTCTCAATTTATTCAAAGTTTCAGGCGTCCTGTGCTCCGTTAAGGACTTGTCGAAATACTTCTCAGCAGAGTGCAAGTCATTCTTCTTTTGGAAAATGGTTCCTAATCTGGCGAATGCTTTTGCAATTATTTTATAGTCAGCTCTTAAGCTTCTTCCCTCTTCAATAGCAAACTCACATGTTTTCGTAGCAGTATCATAGTCTCCTTTTTCGTATTCTGCAGCAGCACGATTATTTAAGTAGGTAATATCCTTATGCAAATCCCATGCTTCATTATACTTTGCTATAGCCTCATCAAACTTTCTCTGTTTATAAAAGGTGTTACCTTCAGCCTTTGCTGCATCTGCAGATGCCTTCGAGGACTGCGAGTCCTCCATTTCGACATCTTCAGCCTCGTCCTTTGGTTGCTCTGTCTTCGCTTTGGTCTCGGGTTTGGGCTGCTCCTTAGGCTGCGAGCTCTCCTTTGCTTGGGCCTCCTGAGAGGAGCTTGAAGCATTGTTTGCTTGACCCGAAGGACCACTTGGTGGTTGGTCCAAGTCAATGCCTATCAACGCGGCCATTATAGTCATTAATCTCTGGTCAGACAAAAACAGACCCATATTAGCCTTAGGGTTCCTCTGAATCTCCTGGACCTTTCTTACCAACTCAGGATCTTGCATAAGAGCGCTTGTCTTGGGGTTCTGCTTCAAGTTTTCGATCAAGTTGGGATCAGAGAAGATCGCACCCAACCCCATATCAGGCAGGTTCTTTGCATTGAGCGCTTCGTCAACGCTCTTGGCACCCTCCACAGCCATGCTGTTCGACGGATCCAACTCAAGGGCCTTGTTGTAGCTCTTTTTCGCCTCCTCAAGTTGTCCAAGTCCGTGTTGGGCAGCTGCCACTCTATTATATCCCTTGGCCCAGCTTCCGTTGATCTTCACACACTCATTGGCGTCGTCCAATGCCTTCTTAAAGTCCTTCAACGAAGCATATGAAGCTGATCTATTGGAGTATAACACATGGTTGGGTTCGCTCGACGCTTCAATCGCTTTGCTGAAATATTCCACTGCCTTGTCAAATTCCTTATTGCTGAAATACTTGTTTCCTTGCGCTTTATATTCTTCTGCTGACATTATGCTGATCTGTGCTGTCTTGCTACTAACTTACTAGGTCGATTCAACTTAACCTTTACCAACTTTTATAAAAGACCCTACTTCTTGATGTTCATCACGGAATATTTCTAGAACCTTCCATTACTGAAAACCGGTTTTAGCGCGATAGAGCGAAATCGATAGAACATGGTTCCGGAAGCAAAAAGTTGTACGATTCACCGATGGCTGAAAAATAGATACATTAATAACATTATACTGACCTAGATACTGACGAAAGCACCCATGTTTAGTTTCTACATAGGATGGTTTCTCTTGAAGTACTGTTCCTTGTAAAGTACTTGAGTGAAAAAAAAAGTCCACATATAGGTGTAGATGTGCACCTTTTGTAAAGCATCAAATAGAACTGAAAAGGCATCTCACAAAGAACCGTTGATGGAACATTTCTGTATGACAGAATCCACTAAATCTATCGCGTAGGCTGGACCGTAGCCATGACACTTTTCATGTCCTCTTAGCAACTTCATCACCTTTAAGATATCGACATCGCCGTTTTCCTCTGACTTTGATTGCAAATAGTCCCATACTGCGCCCACAACCAAGAGCTTTTTCCCAGGGCTCCTTGAATCTTCGTAGACTTTGTTCAACGTATTTGCATCTAAGTCGTGGTAGTTGTCTTCCATAAGTGCGTCTATGAATTCTGACTGTGTGGAGGGGAACACAAACTTACCGACATCGGCTGAGCTCGACGCGGGAGCAGCCTTCAATAGGTCATTTTCGGTCTTGATGGACACGTTCTGCCGCCTCGCATTGTCTAGCTGGTCTAAAAGTATTCTCTTTTCTTCTTCGGACTGTGCTAGTTTTGCTTCAAGCTCTTTCAACTTGACCTCCTTCCTCTCACGAAAGGCTCTCTGGGCTGCCCTATTCTGCGCTCGGCGCTTCATTTGAAGCTCTTCTTCTGTTAGCTCGGAGTCATCCTTGCTCAAGAGAATGGTATCTTGTTCGACCAAAAGTTGTTTTTTCCCTTTGACCTTCTTTTTCTCTTCTACTCCTGTTCCCGGGGGTGACTTGTTTTCGACCGCTGCGCCGTTGGGCATAGTCACAAATGAGGGGGAAGATGCTGAGCTGCCCGAATGGTGGGAGTAGGGAGGCAAGTAATCCCCTACCAGGTTGCACTCAACATCACTTTTTTTCTCGTTAAAATATTCGTTGTTGAAAAGCCTCATGTTCTCTTGATTTAATGCTTCTTTCGAATACAAAGGGATATCCTGATCTCCGAATGTCGCCGGCCCTCCATTCTGAGCACCAACCCACTCAGGTAACTTTGATGACCAGTGACTCGTACTATTAAACTCCATTTTGCTGTATCACTGCTCAAACTATTGCCGTTAGGCTCAAACCTTAATTCATTAACCAGAAATATCATTGGTCACGTGATCACAATTCCAGACTAAGCGCTTTCTGGGTTACGGATTCTCGTCCTCAAAACCTGTTCTCCAATTCTCTGGTTTCAGGACTGACATAATGTGATCATACTACCGCTAGAGAACACTCCAATTTACTTTTCACTTGTATACATTGTTTCGGGGTGTCTTTTCGAAGAGATGCTAGGCTTGTTCTGGACGTAATTAGAGATAGCAAGTATTTTGACGCAAGCTACTCTTAGTGACTACAGTGGGTAACAGTGTTTTACACATGACAAAGTTAGAAACCCGTACAGAGATATCTGGAAAGTAATGTTGGCAGTTATGAATTGTGACTGTGGGGTCCTAGTGGTCTTATTAAACAAGAAAGGGTAATGCCGCCTAATCGGTTGACAGAAATATCACGTGAAGTAAATCTGACGAGACACGCCCATTTAATATTCATGCCACGGGTTCGAACCGCAGTACCGGATATTGATGATGCGATTACATCGCACAGTTTGCGCAGTACCGTAGTATGTCGATAACCGTTATAACTCAATCCCATAACCACTATAAACGAAAAAAACAAATAAAAGCATTCAATTAACCTCTTTTATTTGTGAAGACTGTAGTTTTGTCGAGGCTGGCATTCTTCAAAGACTAGGGGAAGCACTCTGGGGGATGAGTGTACTAATTGAAACTACAGAAGGAAATGTGGTTATCGATTTGAACTACAAACGGGAGCCAGTTTTATGCTTTAATTTTTTGAAGCTCTGCAAAGCGAATTACTACTTTTTTGCCCCCTTTTTTGCACTTGAAAAGGATTTCAAAGTGAGTTGTGGAGCACCTGAGTACCCCGATGATACAGAGGGAGAAGCTATCACTCACTTCGGTGACGTCAATGTCGATGGGAAAATATGGGAAATGGGAAGCAAGATAGAAATTGATTACAAGTCTGGTGATAGTGAAGTTCGTGACATCGGGCTGGTGGGGTTTGTTAGCAAATCGGGGGCTGGTCCTGGTAAACGGAAGGTGAGTTCGGTTTTTGATATAGCATTGGGGCCGTATACAAACAAACTGTTAAATAGAGATTGCCTTTGGTTCGGCAAAGTGGTTGAGGGTTTTACCGTGTTGGAAACACTAAACAATTCTATAGTAGAAGACATCAGGACGAAAAGATTCATACGTGATATAAGGTTGACACATACCCACATACTATATGATCCCTTTGACGATCCAGATTTCTTGCCTTCTGTGATCAAATCCACGGAAATGCCTTCGAAAACCCAGATGGCTAACGCAAGGTTCCCTGACTTTGTGGATAAGTCGAACACTTCAGACAAGTCTACTTATAATGCTATTGCTTTGGTGTTAATGGGAGATCTTCCACGGTTTGATATACGACCCTCTCCCAGAACTCTATTCGTAGCCAAGCTAAATCCGTTAACCACTACAACCTCTCTTGAAGCTGTATTTGGGAGGTTTGGGTCCGTACTTGGCTGTAATATCGTCAAAGATCAGAAAACTAAGAAGAGTCTTTGTTATGGATTTGTTGAATTTTCTGAAGAATCAGAAGCCGAAAAAGCTTACAGCAAGCTACAGAATAAATGCATAATAGATGGAAATAGTATTGTTATTGATTTCTCACAGTCTATTAAAAAGCTATGAAGATGAACCATAATAATAGACGAAGACCTATTTCTAAAGACGCATACAAAACCCAGGATTAATTATAAAGTAATTCACGTAAGCATACCATAATCGAAGGAGATAAAGCTAAAAATGAATAAAACTAAAATAAAATCAAGAAAAGAAAATATAATAGAAAAAAGAATAACCTGAGATCAGTATAGAATAAATTTCTCATACTCCACTATTGACAGACGTTAACTTAAGCGACCACACCAGAGTTTTCGCACTCTTTGGAGATATGACCAACTTGACCACACGAGTAACAGGCCTTTGAGAGCTGGTCACCACTGGCAGCAGCAGAACACTCCTTGGAAATGTGGCCGGTCTTACCGCATGCGTAACACTTCACTAATCCAGCCTGACAGTCCCTGGCAAAGTGGTTTGGACCACCACACTTATAACATGTGGCTGCCTTTGGGAATCTAGCCCCACCGGCCTTCTTAGGCACAGTAGCTGGCGTTGAATCAGATGTACATTCTTTCGAGATATGTCCGAATTGTCCGCAGTTGTAACACTTAGAACCCTGGGACTGAGTTGGACAATCTCCTTGAAGGTGCCCCAAATCTCCACATGAGTAGCACTGTTTTTGACTAGCTTGCTTGGGTTGAGGACAGTCATTTGACTCGTGTCCAGATTCCCTGCAGTTGTAACATAACCTTTCTTGCTGTTGACAGTTATCAGCTAAGTGTCCCACTTCCCCACATTTATAACAAGTTCTAGGAAAAACAGCCGCCATCTTTCAATCTCACACTCTCAACTCTACCACTTCCGTTTAAAATCACTCGTGTACAAGTTATAATCCATATATTATACTTACACACTCATATAGTATTTAAGTAACTGGAAAATTTTTCTATTTGAGGTTACCCGCAAATCATCACTTACGATTTGTATATAGCATCACCAACTAAGACAGCATTCTTTATCTCACCAACATCATGGACACGTACAATATCAGTTTTCTGTTCAATGCAAGCCACAACAGACGCAGCAGTGCTAATTACTCTGTCTGACGGGTCGGGTTGACCACAAATTGTGCCCAAGAACTTTTTTCTCGAAGTTCCTACTAAAGTTGGGGAACCGTAGAAACTAATGTAGTGGTGATTAACATTGGAGGGGTCCTCAGCAGAGCGTCTATTCACCTGTACTGAGTAGGATTTGAAGGCGGAGGTATTCTTGATGAGACTCAAATTCTGTTCAAGAGTTTTAGCAAAACCGACACCCGGATCAAGTATGATCTGCCACTTTTTGATTCCGCGATCAAAAGCCTTTAACATCTGTAGTGCTAACTCCCTCGATACACCTTTTATGAGGTTATCGGTGGATAATTCAGGTATCATGATGTTCTGCCCTGTGTACAAATCTACTAAATTTTCGATAATATCTTCGTCTGTGTTTGAATTGTAGACTGTCAACTTTGACATTGTCTTGGGAGTTCCTCTCGTATGGTTCATAACGTAAGGACATCCATGCTTCGCTACTACATCAAATATTGTTTCATCGTAGAGACCCATAGAAACATCGTTGATAATATCTGCGCCTGCTTGCAAGCATTTGTCCGCAACCTCACCTCTATAGGTATCCACGGAGATCAAAGCGGTCGATACTTTTTCATTACTTGATTCACGAATCGCTTTTATTGCAGGAATAACTCTATCGAGTTCTTCTTGAAGTGGAGGTTCTTTACTTCCTGGTCGGGTGGACATTCCTCCGATGTCAATTATTTGTGCACCTTCCTTTAATAAAGTAGCTACCTTTTCTTCAATGTCAGAAGGTTTGAGGCTGAAATGATTTCCTCCGTCACTGAAAGAGTCAGGTGTGACATTCAATATCCCCATAATTAGTGTATTTTGCTTGTTTTCGGTATGATCAAACTTTAAAGGATTAGAAGTAGAGTCAAGCCTTGCAACAGGAATAACTTGAAGTATTTTTGAAGTTTCTTGCACAGATTCATCAATCTGTAACCTAAAGAGTTGCCTTAAATGATCATGCACTGGTTCTGCGCTTACAGGGTGAATATAGTCTGGCCCTAATATTTCACATAATGGTTGCAACACAAACGTTCTTTCTAACATGGATTTATGAGGAATTGTCAAGTTGCTATCATTCAAAATTACATCATCATATAATAAAATGTCAAGATCAATTGATCTTGGCCCATTGTCAAACTGTTTGACTCTATTCAAGCAGTCGTATTCTATCTTCTTCAAATCTTGTAGTAATTGATGTGGTGATTTGTCTTCGAAGTGGACCTTGACCACTCCATTGAAAAAATCCGGTTGATCTTTAAAATACATAGGCTTAGATATGTACAAGGAAGAAGTAGCTACAACATGTATTCCAAAATCCTTGAGGTGGTTCAAAGCGTCTCTTATGTTCTTTACTTGATCTCCCTCGTTGGAGCCAAATGCGATATAAGACTCATGGTTACGCTTCACTGTGATCGTAGAGTCTGAAGCTGTGGTTGGGAGGTTAAATAAGTCAACTGATACCGTATCCTTATCAGCTGCCACTTTTGGAGCATTATTGAATTTGACTGTGACAGATGATGTTTCAGAACCGTCGATCTCTGTGCTTACACCTACACCCTCAGTATAAGCAATAGCATTAGGTTTGGTAGCAACCACCTTAAGATTGGCAATACAATGAGAGTTATTTTGCAAAACAAATTGACCAATGCTGGTGACAAAGGCTTCAACAGTCTTAAAATTGGAAGACTCAACATAATCGGTGACCTCGTCAACGATTTTATGCGTGTCGGGATGTGTATTCTCCTTCAAGTATAGATCCAAGTCTATATCGACGATTTGTCTCTTGAGCCTTTCAAAAGTGAAAACACCAATCACTGTGAGCAATCTGAGACCTTTGACGCGAACCCTGTCCAAATCAACCTTCTCGTCCTTACTCCTTTCTATGTGATATTCAATGCTGTCTGCCCTGATAGAAGACTTGTCACTTCTCACAATAACCTCCGCATGCTGTCCACCTCCTATGCTTTCATCAAGCACTATACTGGCAACTGATTCTGCCACTTTGCCTAAAGACTTGAAATTCTTCTTCTCGTTAGCTTTCATATGCTCCGCTATATTTCGTGATAACACAGCATAGTTCAACGAGTACTTCAAATTGTCTGTCATAGATGCTTTCTTGAAGTCAGTCCTAAGCAGAACACTAATCTTCAAAGGATGAGGTGTTGGTCGGCTCCATGCATCTTCCCCTGTGACGGCAGTAGCTACGAGATCCTTGATAAAAACAGTATCTCGAAGCATTTGACCACTGCTATGTATAGGTCTCATTTGAATCGGTCTTGATACCGATTTTAATAACTTAAATGATCTCAAAATTTTTTCAGTTTATATAGGTTCCAGGTATGTACCTATATTAGTTGATAAAGTTCCATCGATAGATAAAATTTTCTCACGATCGCTACATCTCAGAGTCAATAGATATTAATATTAATACTGGGTACGTTTATTCTATATCAGAGCTATCTGGACTCGACTCGAGTAATTGATCAAGAAGGTCGGACTTGTTTGTAGTATGTTCATAAGTGAGCAGTTTATCCGATGATTGAGAGGGTAAAATTGAGGTCGCATCAGTTTTTTGCTTTGTCAAATTATTTATTGTAGTAGTATCAGTGATAAGTTCTTCGAAGTCCAAGTCATCCTCCATGTCCACAGAGTCCATCACGTACAAGCCATAGTCCACAGTGCTGCGTATGATGCTTTTAGCCTCGTCGACAGAGCACAGCAAATCTTGTATTATGAACTGTAAAATAAGCTCGTTTGCTAAAACGTAAGTACAAAAGCCATCCATGGTCCAGTAGGATATGACAGGGTCCCTTTTCGAGGCCTGCGCTAGTTCTTTCTTGCGCAAGCTGTATATTACTGAAGATAGAAACAATTGTCTTTTCAATCCAAAGTATCCACCAAAATACAAATTCCAGTCAATGCGGTTTCTATCCGACGTACTCAACGTCTCGTTCAGAGAAGACCTAGCGTGCTTTTTGGCCTCATTGTAAAAAATCAAGCTTTTTTTCTGATCTGCTAAGATATCATCAACCACTTGTATATTATCACAAACTCTGTTTCTCAATGCTCTTTTGGACCTTGCAACATTTTCAAATTTGGTATTTTTATACTTAGACATGACTGCTTTTTTTTTGGATTGGCTCCGATCATGCAATGCAGCCATTGGGTCCCATTCCTCAGAATCCGTGCTCATAAAATCTTCCAATGAGTTTGGGATCGTAGGAAGATTGTAGCTTAGACCTTTATTTCGGGTCAGCTCTTGCGATACAATAACGTTTAGTCTTTCCATGTCCTCCTTCGATGTCCTGACATCTGATATGGCTTCGAATTTGCTGATGTTTTTCGTCTGAATTAGTTCATCATCAGTGGATTCCTCACACAGCGAGAAATCCTCCTGTCTTTTAACGGCCCTATCAAAATGAGAAATAAACCGATCTGTATTAGAACCTCTACGATCTCGACCATCTTCGCTTACCTGTGTACTATGATCATTATTCTGGCCCCATTCCTGTTTTCGTACATTGTTCGAGTGGCTGCCATTACTTAAGTTATTGAATATTTCAACTTTGTTCCTTCTATTCTTATTTTGCTTCGAAACAGGTCGATTTTGCGATCCATGTTTGGCTTTAATTACTTTATGGTTTCTCCTATGACTTAAACCAGAATCAAAGATACCTGATTTAGCAGGCTGATTACTAGACAGTGTCATATGACATAGACATTAGAATATTTATAAATTAGTTTGCGTACATTTTTCAGTTATCCTATACTTACATACAAAATTACTTAAACAGATAAATGGCAGATAATTTATTATAGATTACAATAGTAGAAAAACTTAAAAAAACTTAAAAGAAAATAATTTCCCATGCTGGCTGATTTAACTCATTCCATTCATACCACCATTTTGGAAAAAGCTGGCCAATTGAGCACTTAAATTTGGGTTTCCTCCACCCTGATTGAGAGTATTCAAAAAATCATTCATCTGAGGATATCCTGGAGCACCGTTTGGTTGTTGCATCATATTAGGAATGGGCATCGTTTGACCCGGAGCAGGCTGAGGTGAAAGGTTTGGATTATTGCCATTGGCAAATAATCCACTTAAGGGATTCACAGACGACTGAGTCAAAGTTGTGAACTCAGGTTGTAATCCATGCGACATTGTAGAACTACTTTGGGGTATTAAAGTGGTCTTAACGTAATCCTCTTCAGGCTCACCAGGTTTATTGGACTTAGGTCCATTTCTAGCAGAGTTGGTTGGCATTTTCTTCGACATTGCCTTGGAAGAAATACCAGCGCCGATTTCGATATCGGGTTCATCAATCACCATTCCACTCTGTAAAGGCTGTCCTCCAGTACCTCCCCATTGAGCCTGGACAACCCATGCGCGATCTGCATCTGTTAATCTCAGTATGGGTATGATAGAAATGCCATGTTGATAATTACAACAATCTCTTGGGCCAAAACCTACACCCCAACGAGTTCTCAAGGGCAAAGAGTTATCTTTGTTGAACGAAGTTATCACCTGCTCCGCCTCTCTTCTAGAATAAACTTTAACGAATGCATGCTTTCTCTCACTGTTAAGAATGACAGATTGGACTTCTGCGAATGGTCTTAACACAGAAGCCAATTCCTTTTCGTCCATTGTTCTAGGAACACCACCAATGAACAAAGTTCTTGATAAGACTTTGAAAGAACCTTGAGGTAATGAAGGATCAAAGCCCACATTACGAGGTCTGAAATGTGGTGTATTAGGGAGATTTAATTCACCGCCAGAAGGCTGAAAGCCATCATTAGCCTGTAACTGATTCATACGCTGTGGATTCATTAAATTGTTTTGAGTCCTTGGTGGTGATCTATCCCTTCTATTTCCGGAACCAAAGCGGTTTGGAGATCTTGATCTATTCCTTCTCGAGTAAGAAGAAACATTATTGTCATCTCTTCCTCTTCTGCCAGAACCATAATCTGGTTGACCTTGTTGTCTTGGATATTGAGGGTTACTATTCCCATTTTGCATCTGTTGTAACATGTTGAAGATGTACTGTTCGTTTGAGCCAGTTTGAGGTTGAGCCGCAGGAGGTTGAGCTGCTTCGCCGAAACCAGCATTTCCAGAATTTTGAGGGTGAGAGCTATTGTTGGCCATTGTTGACAACTGTGACAAAATGTCATTAGCATTATTATTTGAGGCCTGCTGAACTGGCTGGGCGCTTTGCTGTTGCACTGGTACGGCGGGCGCTGCACTAGGAGTCGAAGAGTTAGAATTAGATTGCTTTGCCAAAGAAGCCAAAGCCAGCAAAATGCTGTTATTATTATTCGGATTAGAACTTTCATTAGAGTTACTAGTGCTGTCATTTCCAACCTTGGTTGAAGCCGACTCAGTTTGACCGTTGGCTTGGGCACTAAGAGCAGAATTCGACTGTAAACTATTTGGAATTGGTGCTGCGGGTTTTGAAGGGGGAGAGCCTGGAGGAGTCGTAGAAGCAAAATGCTTATCCCTAATCGACTTTATTATTTCTGGCTTGAAAGTCTCCGCTCTCTCCCAAATATCTACTAGTTTACCTATTTTGATTATTTGTGACTTACTGATAGTTAGTTCTAAAGCATCATCAATCAAAGACTCTATCAATTCACTGACCTTGCACACTGCAGATGCGTAAGTACCTTCTGGCGCCAGAGGAGTAATCTCTTGATTCAACTTCTTCGCCTCCTCGATGTATGCCCTTACAATGGCATCGACAACATATAATGATCCCAATTTATGAGACGAAGGAGTCGCTTTACAGTTAGAATACAAGATAGTAATGAGCTTCGATTCTTCATTTACATTTTTGATCGCAATCTCACTCAACTTTTTAATACGAGACCCAGATACCCCTGGGGCCTTTAAAGTAGATATTTCCTTTAATATGCTCTCAAACTGTTCCACTGCAGACATAGCTTTACTCTCCTTTTAGTCTATTAAAAAAATGTTAAAGTTTTTAATAAGTCCCCTTACACGCCACCTATTTGATAGATAAGTTATGAGGTTTACAGACTAGAACCAATATATTCTTGTTCACGAAATTTTTAAATACGAAAACTACTGGAAGAAAAATAGTTGTTTAGATAAAAATTTACTACCTTTCCTATTTCGAAGACGCTTCACAAGATGAATTCAAATAATACTAACTTTCTATGTTAATACTGTCAACTAATGCAGAAAAAATTGATTTTTCCTACGAAATTGGTTCTCGTCACTCCTTTTATATAACTCTTGGACTTGTGTTACCCGCGCACGATGTGTATGCTGAAAATTACGCGTATACAGTCTTGAAATTACACGAGCAGTGAAAATTTCCGTCGCTACAGTTTAAGATACTAGGACATAACGAGTCATTAAGGATTAGGGAAATGCTTAGCAAAGTGAATTTGAGAGCATATTCCAATGCAGTGAAGCCTTCTGCAATATCTTCAACTTTGCTTTTATCCAGAAATCCGATAATAACAGCGGACATACCTAAGTTTGAGGATCAATATTTTAAGTATCAGAATGAACTCTGGAGGAGATTGATGTGGACATTCCCTAAATGGTTCTACTATAGAGTTGGTACCTTGAGTGAACAGCGTTTTAGAGAACTTAACACTAGACCAGTATACAATAACCCTAATGTAGAGTACCCAAGAGGACGTCCAGAAATAAGACAAGAAAGAGACAGAAGATTCAAGCAGAAGGTAATTTTGCCCAAGACTTACGAGGAGAATAAAAGCTCGGAGGAAGAAGACTCTTCCACTGATACGAATTTGTCTAGAAAGATTATGCCTAATTCAAGGATAACTAAGGCAGACGAGTCTGGTGACCTTTCAAGCTTGGAAAGAAAATTGGCTCGTACGTTGTATTTGGTAATCAAAGATGGAAATGACTGGAAACTCCCCAATTTTGCTCTAGAACAGACTGAAGCTGTTAAGCCATTGCATTTACTTGCTGAGGAGGGATTATACCAGATTGGCGGTAAGAACATCAACTACTTCAATGTTTCTAACACACCCTGTCATTTGATTAACAAGGACAATAAGAAGGAATATCTCATAAAATCACACATATTATCTGGAACATTTGTCCCTCAGCAGAGCTTGGAGTTTATGTGGTTGACCAAGGAAGAATTAGGTGAGCATTTAGATGCAAACTACTTCAAAGAAGTTGAACATTTATTGAATGAAATTTAGAGATGCATTTATAAATGTCAACATGTACATAGTTATAACCAACATAATACAAGCTGCATTTAAAATCAAACGTACTTTCTAATACAATTTTTTAATTCTATATATCTTTCTTCGATTTGATCGCTTTCTCTGCCGCCCAAACAGATCTATCTAGCACAGAGCCTACTGTTAGCACACCAGCAATAGAACTCACGACACCTAAGACAAAACCAGACCAGGATTTAGCATACTGCTCCTTGTTTATTATTTTCATGGGTGAAATATCAAAATGGAAAAACACTCCTGGTATACCTCCCCTTGCGTGCATTGTGTGGTGGTGGTCTTCGTCTTTTCCTCCCCTGTACGGCCTATGGTGAGGAATTGCGGAAAATTGGTTCGTTTCTATTTTTAATCCATTTAAAAACTCAAATCTGGTTGCTACTACCTTCAAGTAGTAAGAAATCACTCTTGATTTATCGTTTAGAAGTAGCTTTTGACCATCCAAAGGTCGGGTCGACTGATGCATCATATCGCCATTGACAGGATCATACCCAAAGGAAAGATGATTGATTACATGATCGAAGTTAAACTTGTCAATGTGCTTTTCATACAAGGACAAATCGTGGACATGTCTACCGGGAGATGTCTTTGCATACCCTGGCGCAAAATGCATGTTTCCGGAAACACGGTTTATCTGTGCTGTACCCTTGATTCTGCAGCCCTCTTTCTGTTCGATGCGTTGGTTGATCCTTGTGACATACCCTTCGTTTTCACACTGGTCTATATTAGCACCATCGTAGAACGCCCACATCTTTTCAGCGTACGCAAGTCTGACGGTTGCACAGTCATTGCAACAGAACTCATTGTTGTCCTGAGGCAACGCACCGTAGCATGACCCACAGGGTGCACCGCTATCCTTGTTGGGGTTTCTGGCCAATTCCTCAAGGAGGAGGTCATTGCTCAACACCGGGGTGTTGTCAATTACTTCTTCGCCTGTTGATGGAAGCAATCTGAATTTTTGAAAGCCCGACTTCAACACATCAGCCTGCGTGTCACCACTCACATCTAAAATATCCAAGGTGACCAAGTCACAGGGCAAGTTGGGGAACGTAATATCTATGTTGATATCAAGCTTGCGGTTCACATCTCTATCTACCACAAGCTCAGGTCTATTCACAATCAGGGTGTATTCACCGTACTCATTACGGATTAAAAGAAGTACAACAAGCACGCATACAAGGGTGATGATACCTCCTGACGCAGTTTTGACCTTGGCATCCTCCACTGTTTTAGCAAACGCATCGAGCGATAGAAGTTTAGGCTTTGATCCAGCCATGTTTTACTGTGGAAACCTCAAGTTGTGCTGTATTTTAGTATATTTGGTAATATGAATTTGTAGTGAGTGCTGTTAAGTTGGTGAAATTTTTCAAGGAATACGACCAACCAAAATTGGTGCCAATTGGACATACAAAATTATTCGATGAGTTTGTCTAGCAATCGGTCTTATTTCAAGAACTTTTCACCTCTGACGGCCAAGGATGCTACGGTGGCTGGTGGACAAGGGTCGGAGGTGATTACTCTGTCTATAAACTTGACAGGAACTAGGATAGTGTATTCTCGCACCGATAAGACACTCAGAATATGGAAAAGCACACAGGAGAGGCTAGTTGACCCGTTGGTGATAGAACACCCGCACGCGAAGGCGGTGGAGAGCATCTCGTTCAACCCCAAGACAGAGTTCACCTTCGCCACGGTGGGAAGAGACGACGTGGTCAAGATCTGGCGATGCACCGGTGCGTTGGAGAAGGAGTTGAAGGTTGTTCGCGACAACAGCCCCGGCCGAGCAATGTGCAGCCATGTGTCTTACTCCACGGACGGCGAGGTCTTGTGTGTCGTCGACAGAGACTCGACGGTGTACTTGTACGCCGTAGGCGACGGCTACCGCAAGGTCTTTGAGATGGAGGTGCCAGAACGCGTGTACGCCGTGCAGTGGTTCAACAGCGGACACCGGTTCTTCGTCTGCGGCTTGCTGAACGGAACCGCCTCGTTGTACCAGATAGCAGGCCTCGAGGGCCCGCAGACGACCTGCAGCTTGCGGCACTCCTTGAAGGGCCACCGTTCGGCCGTGACCGACGTGGCCATCGACCCTCGCGGCAAGTACTTCGTCTTGGGCTCCAGCGAGGGTGTGGTGTCCATCTGGGAAACAGCGTCCATGCTCTGCTCCAAAGTCATCTCCAACACCGACGACGGCGTCTCGCACATCTCCATAAGCCGCGACGGTACCTACATCGCCGTCTCCTACGATAATGCCTCCTCCATCAAGATCTTTGAGTATGAGACTACTGAACAGATCTACGAGGTGCCAAACAGCGCCGTAGGTAAATTGACTCTCACGTCCCTACATTGGTTTCCTTCAAAGACCGCGTTTATATACACGAGTGACAACAGCAAGTCCATCACCCTCATGAAGAAGCCAGAGAAGTAGTTCCACCTACCTCCAAAGTGCTCCCATCTGACCCCAGCTATTCTATTCTGCTTCGGTCTGGAATAAATAATATGCGGTCGTGTAAAATAGCCAAATTCCTTACGTAGAAAATATGAAAAAAAAACAAGTATATTAGCGGATAAGCTAGCTATTATTAAGTAGACAAGGAGAGATAGTAAATATAGACTGCTAATAATGCTGTCGCATACATCTGCTCCTCATCCACCATTTCGGTCGTTTTCATCGGCGTCTGGGGTGTCGCTAAACGGGTCTACGTCTAGTATCACTAGGGTATCGCTGGGCCCCATATTGTCAATGAACAGTAACATGAACCGACCAGGAAGCCGAGAAAACCAGATTTTTTATCAGTGCCAGAAACTAAAGAGAAGAATCGAGAAGATCGAGGGAATGGAGCCGTACATGAAGGTAGCGTTTGAGGCGGCGGAACTGTGTTCTGAGCAGCAGGCGTTGGTGCTTTCCCAGCAGCTCCAACGCGACGGAAACAAGCATCCCAACGACTCCAGGGCGTCGCTAGGGTCACTAGGCGTGTCGTCGCTCAACTCCAACTCGTCATCTGTGACATCTGTGGGGGGCAATGACGCCACGGACAGCATTTTCACATTCACAGCTGGTATTCTTCCGGCAAACATAGGAGTCGACCCGGTGACACATCTCTGGAAGCTATTCCAGCAAGGAGCGCCTCTCTGCCTTATATTCAATGCAGTGGTGTCGGATTACACTATACCCGTGGTGGCGAGCGACGATATGAGGATCTGTAAGAAGTCTGTGTATGACTTTTTGATTGCAGTCAAGACTCATCTCAACTTTGATGATGATCTGATGTTTACTATATCACATGTTTTCCTGGACAGCACCCATGAGCTTATCAAGGTGATCAAGACCGTGAACAAGCTCTTGCTGGTCCTGTCTAAGTTCTCTTCTGAGTTGGATGTCGACGACTTGGATATCGGGCAGTTGAATGTCTCCGATGACAGATCTAAGGTTTTGAAAGAAATTATAGAGACGGAGAGAAAATACGTACAGGACCTAGAACTCCTTTTAGAATACAAGAATGAATTACAGCAGGCTGAGTTGATTTCCAGTGAACAGATACATATATTGTTCCCCAACTTGAACGAAATAATAGATTTCCAAAGGAGGTTTTTAAATGGGTTGGAGTCTAATGTTAATGTGCCACTCAGATACCAGAGAATTGGATCGATTTTCGTGCATGCTGCGAGCGGCCCTTTCAAGGCATACGAACCATGGACCGTGGGTCAACTATCTGCGATCGATCTTATAAATAAAGAGTATTCCAATTTAAAGAAATCATCTAGCGTTCTCGATCCTGGATTTGAACTCCAGTCCTACATAATAAAGCCGATTCAACGTTTATGCAAATACCCTCTTTTGTTGAAAGAACTCATAAAATATTCTCCAGAATATAGTGAAACAGATAATAATATTTCAATGGCTTATAATGAACTTTTATCAGCTCAAAATGCAGTGAAAGAGGTTGCCAACCATGTGAATGAAGCACAAAGAAGGTCAGAGAATATCGGTTATTTGCAAAGCTTGATCGAAAGAGTTCAAAATTGGAGAGGCTTTGAGGTCAAGGAACAAGGAGAGTTATTACATCATAGTACTGTTGGTGTGCGAGACTCTGAAAGTGAACGCGAATATACTGCTTGTATGTTTGAAAAGATCATTTTCTTCTTCGTTGAGTCACCAGGTCCAAAGGAAAAGGAAGGTAAGAAAAAACGTGATATTCTTTCAGGAAGAAAGAAATCTACAGGATCTCAATCCACTGTTAATCTCTTAGACACTCTTACTCATGCCAAGGAGAAGGCCCTTCTAGAGCTCAAGGGAAGAGTCTATATTCTGGAGATATACAGTATATCAGCTTCCAATATCTTAGGATACACTTTAATCATATCTTGGTCTGGTAAAAAGGAGAGCGGCTCTTTTACCTTGAGGTTTGGCAATGAGGAAGTAAGAAACCAATGGGAAAATTGCTTACGTTCCTTAAAAGCAACCGAAATGAACAATCAAATACATAAAAAAACAACAAAGGACGCTCATATATCGCATACATCGCTGGGAACAAACGAATCCTCATTGTATGATCTAGCGGCGTACACAAACTCTCCTAGCAACTCGAACTATACGGGCTCTGCTAATGATGCCTATTCGCGCAGGTCTTCTAATGGTTCTTCTCAGCGTCACCACTCTTCTTCGTCTACTTTCAGCATGATGAGACTGGCGATCACCAAGAATACTAATGATTATTCCTCGTCGCGTATCTCCTCGTCCTCTCTTTCAAACCCAGGAACTGGTTTTTCTGAACGCAATGAGTCTTCCTTTCTGTCAACATCTACCTCCTCAGAGATTTCAACTATTAGTATCAAGTTAATTTATGGTAAAATCGAGATCCCGGAGTCATTGGTTGTTCCTACTACCATTCTGTACTCTGAGTTGCACCTGAAGATATCCTCCAAGATTGCTTCGAGCAGTGAAGTGAATGATGATATAATGGTCAATAAGCTAAAGTACAAAGATGAAGACGGTGACTTTGTGGTAATGGACTCTAATGATGATTGGTTACTAGCCATTGATATGCTTGATGAGTACTCAGCAAGGCCAAACACGTATGAAAATTCTTTGACAATTTGGGTTTCTTAGTATGTATTTTTTTAATGATTCTAATGATTGATCTACTATAGATTTTTTTCTTCTCTTCTACATAAGAAAAGTACAAAACTAAATGAATTTTGAACTTTGTAAATGTCGTAGTTTACTTTCTACATATATTTCCATCGAGGAAGTAGCAATATATATGAAAGGCTTTAGACATAAGCTTCTTAGGATGCTTGATAATCTCGCGAACCTGATTCGTCACTGTGCCGGAGCGCATTGGACTAAACATAAAAATCATAGTATGACTAACTCGTATTGGCAGTAGATTTGATGGAAAATGCTCAGGCGTAGTACTATACGAAGTGTTGGTTCTGGTCTTAGATCCTTTAAGGTTCAAAGAATAACTAAACCTGGTATTATTTCATGTTTTTCCTTCAGAGCAGGAAGTAGGCAGAATTTTTCACTCAGTTCAAAATATTTCAACGAGGCATCTCGAATTCCCAGTGGAAGTAACGAGGTTGAAAAAGGCAAATTTGCCGAGGAAGAGTGGAGTGTATTGAATCAAGAGCGTGCTGAAGATGCCGTTGATGTGTGTATCATAGGTGGGGGACCAGCAGGACTAGCTACCGCAATAAAATTGAAACAACTTGACAATGAAAACGGTTCAGGTGAACTTAGGGTAGTTGTTTTGGAGAAGGCAGGAGATTTTGGTTCTCACATAGTCAGTGGTGCTGTTATCGAGCCTCGTGCATTACAGGAGCTTTTTCCTGATAGTGAATACATAACTGAAGATTCTACTATACCTTTACCTCCAGATCTAGTGACTAAGGTTACGTCTGATTCTATGAAGTTTTTGACTTCTGAGTATGCATTTTCACTTCCCGAACCTCCTCAGATGCATAATGTCGGCAAGAATTATATTGTGTCCTTAAACTCTGTTGTAAAATATCTATCTGAAAAAGCAGAAGAGTTAGGTGTTGAGTTATACCCTGGCATTTCAGTCAGTGAACTCATATTCAATGATGCGGGAGATGCGATACAAGGAGTTGCAACTAAGGATATGGGTATCTCTAAGTCTGGTTTGCCTAAAGACTCTTTTGAGCGTGGTATGGTGTTTCGCTCAAGGGTCACTGTGCTTGCTGAAGGATGTCACGGTTCTTTGACCAAAAAAGCAATATCTGCTTTCAATCTTAGGAAGAATAGCGAGCCACAGACGTACGGCCTTGGGTTGAAAGAGGTTTGGGAAGTCGCCCTGGAGAACTTTGAGAAGGGTTCTGTCGTACATTCTATGGGTTATCCTCTTTCTAGTGATGTGTATGGAGGAGGATTTATGTATCACTTTGGTGATGGGCTTGTTACAGTTGGATTGGTAGTTGGGTTGGACTACGCTAACCCATACATATCTCCTTACAATGAATTCCAGAAAATGAAGCTTCACCCCATATACTCGAATGTGTTGAAAGGTGGTAAATGTTTATCATATGCTGCCAGAGCATTGAACGAAGGAGGGTTGCAGTCTATTCCACAGCTCTACTTTCCAGGAGGTGTTTTAGTTGGGTGTTCAGCAGGTTTTGTTAATGTTCCAAAAATCAAGGGAACTCATACTGCTATGAAGTCTGGTATTTTAGCTGCTGAAAGCATATTCGACACTGTGAAGGAACTTGACCCTGTCCAGGAAGGCGAACTTGAAGGTGAAGATCCCTTGATCTTAAACTCGTACGAAGAAGCAGTTCAGAAATCATGGATTTATGAGGAATTGTATGAAATCCGTAATGTTCGTCCTTCTTTTACAGGTCCTCTAGGAATGTTAGGTGGATTGGCGCATTCTGGACTAACTACATTAGTTACAAAAGGTATGGAACCCTGGACCTTAAGCCATCATGGCACGGACGCCGATGCTACTCGTGATGCTTCTTATTACAGTCCTATAGATTACCCTAAACCAGATGGTGAGATAACGTTTGATTTATTAACCTCTGTGTCTAGAACAGGTACTTATCACGACGAGGACGAGCAATGCCATTTGAGAATACCTGAGCAGAACTACCGCAAACATGCACAGGCGTCGTACCCCAGGTTCAAAGGAGTTGAACAAAGGTTTTGTCCAGCTGGAGTGTATGAATATGTTGAAGATGAAAATGAACCTAATGGGGTATCCTTTAGAATAAATGCTCAGAACTGCATTCATTGTAAAACATGTGATATAAAGGTTCCCACTCAGGATATAGACTGGACAGTACCAGAAGGTGGAGACGGACCCAAGTATTACATGACATGATTCCTTATAACGTTCAATATTGCATTTCTAATTAAAGAGTATCATTTATGCTTCAAAAATAGTACAAAAATTTATAGACCTGCTATGTTTGTAATTTAAAGATTTATAGAAGACATTTTAGTTACTTTTTTGAAAATTTAATCAAAGAAATAGATCCTAAGATCATAATACCATCTCTACAACATAACAGTAAGGTAGAGCGCTTCTTACTTGGTTTTCATGAGCCATCAAGAATAAAATTTAATATACAGTTTGTCTTTATATCTCCAATACTATAAATTATCCCAATCTTTACCTAATTTAATAAAACCATTCCTCGTCTGACAACAACCATAAACAATCGTTGAAACATGACAAAGGAAACTAACTCAAGACAATAGGAGAAGAAAACTTCGTAGAACAAAAAGAAAATAGAAATAGAGTTCATAGGAAAAGCATTATTACAACGTTAATTATACGTTCATAAATTTCCGCAAACAGGTGGCAATATTATCGACAAACCTATCAAGTATCTCAAGATAAGACAAGAGTGTTTTTTTTATATTTAAGGCTCTTGTATGTTCAAGTGAACAACTTGTCTAAGTCAGAGAGACTAATATCTTCAGGTGTACCGATATCCTGAGTCAAAAAGCCAGATCTAACAACATTCAACCATTTTTTGTTGTGTAACGCATGACTTGTATTGCCGTGGTTGCATCCGTCTTTGTCTGAGGGACCATTCTTATAAGAAGAAGTGGAAATTGCCTTGATCGCTGCCGCATGTAATGCAGCAGCTGCGGCAGCAGCATTAGGACTATGCGAGCATGGGGCTCTAGGTGCTCTTGGCGCTGCTGCTGCTGCTGTCAAGATTTTAGCCTTCTTGTTATTCAAAGAGGATAAAGACTTCGAACGCTTTCCATTCTTCCTGAGAAACTCAGATTCAGAAGCAATAACGTCGATACTAATGTCGTCGTCATCGTGAAAGACCTCAATATCGTCCAATTCCAAATCCGTTTCAGGGTTTACAGTCTGGTCCAGTTTCTTTTCTTCGAGTTTAGCTTCAGTCAATGAAGCTGCAACTGGAGCCGAAGCATAGGGAACAAACAAGTTTGACTTGTCTAATGGACCTTCGAGAAAAGTGTTTTTCGAAGTTCCCAAGTCAAACATGGTTTGTCTTCTTTGCTTCACCATACCAGTACGCTTTTGAGGGTCTATTGGACTCTCAGACAAACCTTTGTGTAAATCGGCCTGCGGGGTGTTGCTTTCCTGGCGTTGATGAACTTTCTGATCCTCCACAACATTTTTGACATGTAAATGGAAGTCCTCAGTCAACAAACCCCTATATACATATACCATTCTTTTAGGAGAAGCATCTGCCCAATCTCTGGACAAAGCATACTTGAGACTTGAGTCACCTTTCTCAACTCTCTTCACATAGGCGTTCAACTTCGCACTCACCAAGTTTGAAGTTTTAGTAGACAAGTTAGCCATTTCTGGATGCTGCTCTATTAATATATCACAGATCTGTTTAACCGTCATACCACTGCCTTCAGGGTCTCTTTCGAACAAAATGATGAAAATGGCATATAAAACGTCATCCTCCAAAGAAGGGTCATCCTTTTGGCATGGTTTAGGCTTTTCACCAGTAACAGGAATCTTAGTTGAAATTCCTGTAGCTATAGGGACTCTTGGGGTACCTTTCGACTTCTTAATTGCCAACTGATTCGCATTAAGAGACGGAGAGGAACCTCGGGAGCTGGTTGAAGTAATCGATCCTGAAGAGTTCAAACTACCGGAGTTTAGCTTTCTCTGACCGTCTGAACCAAGCAAGGAGTCAGGAGAAATACTCCTCAGAGTAGGAGAAACTTCAACAGAGCACACACTTCCGTCCGGTGACATAGGATCCATATCCAGTTCCTTCAGTCCGTCATCCTCTTCCTTTATAGATGAATCATTCTGAGCGTCAGATTGCTTTCTCAAAGACGACGACACAGAAGAATGGACGTTTAATGCATTTGGATTAAAGGAAGGAATGGCGGAAGCAGAAGATACGGGAAAGCCAATAGGTCTTCTATCTGCCAATGCCATGTTGTTTATACGGTCACCTTAACCTTATTTCAGTATAACTTAGTTCTTTGATTTACTCGAACGAACCGTACTTGAAATTAAGTCCATATATTATACTTGAAAATTTTCTTTGGAGAAGCTTTTTTAAAGTAGATTGAAGCTTTGATCCAGGCGAGAGTATCCTTCTTGTAAAGAGTTTAAGGATTCACTTTGATCTTTCTTATGATAAAAGAACGATGTCAAAACCTTCAACCTTGCTGAATTACTGATTACAGGCCCTTTGGTATATCTTTTCTTGGCCCTAGGTACGATCGTTCAAGCTACTGGCCAAACTAGATTAACTGTGGACAATAGACTCAACGAAAGAATAACAAACCCTCCTAAAAATAAAGTAAGCGAGGGCTGAAGTATATTATAACTGGAAAAAAAAAAAAGAACTATAATATGAATATTAATATCCTCATCTTAATAGAAAACCACCATGAGTGTGTGTTTTAAATCCTTCCGGTGTAAATATACTAGTTCTTTATCTCTAGATACCTGGCATGTGACACCCAATGTCTCACTCTCTCACCCTAGATCCTAAATCCCACATCAAGCCGGTCGGAGAGTCAACAAACTAGTATATCACCCACGGAAAAGAAGTCAAAATTCTACCATACTATTTCTTTCTTTTCTATAAGCACTGAAATGTCTCTTGTATTTTAAGAGTTTTAAAGAACAAAACGAAAAATGAAAATGAAAAAATATCTACCGGAGTGAAATTTTTAATGTTCGTGAGAAGACAAGATCGAGTGAAAAATTATGAGAAGTCACGATGAAAAGTTGACCAATTAGGTAGTTTATCTACGCTGATATGAATCAATTACATATCTATACCCAGTGTACTGATTATCTATTTTAGTCATTTGCTTACACCGTGCTGCGCTAAAGATAATGAGACTTGGTTTTAGTGCCGTAGAGGTTCTATAGAGACGAAGTAATTTTGTCCAGTACTGAAAAATATGCTTAGCCTAAGTATCTTCTGACACACCTTAGGAACTTGTACCACCCTGAGCCTTATTTCTCTAACAGTGGGCTGCGCTGCTCAAACGGGCATTCGAATCCTACAGAAGGTTTAAATGCATCATACTGCGCTCGGCCCTCTTCCACTGCATTGAGCTTGACCAGCAGTGGATTACGCAAGCGTTTCACAGAATCCCAACTCTCTGCACCGCGACGTTGTCCTGAGGGTTGCAGCCATTACCTAGTATCGTGCATAGATATTGACGCTGTCCTGGACTCAGGAGAGGTTCAAGCCCTTATTCTCGTGAAAACCTGCTCTCGCCGATAGCGCTTGCGCCTGAGCCACTACCGCGATGTGCCGTGGGGGTGCGGAACATACCGAGAGAGACGTAGCTGCCGATGAGACCTCCAGAAAGTCCATCGCCAATTGCAGCACTGGGAGAGACGGCCTCAAGCTGTCTCGCCCGATAGCCAGACACGCCTACGGGTGCACAGCGGGAGGATTCGACTCGGCATCCTCCCACCGTGTGTGTCAAAGAGCCCCAGGAAGCAGCAATAGTTTCCTGGACATGTACACGCCCATCTGCAGTGGAAGCCGGTCGAAACGACGCAGCGTTCGAGAGCACTCGCCACGACGGGGAAAACGTGGCACGTGTATATCATCTTATAGTCACGTGATAGACGCGTGACCTAGGGACGTACTCCTGGGACGGTTTGATGCGACGGGGCTGCACCCCTGGCTGTTGGTGAGGGTACACGACCGAAAGGCTGATAGGTGCGGCTTGTGTATGGTTATATTCACGTGATTTAAATTAAGGTTGGGTCACTTTTGTGCATGCGATATATTAGGATTAGAGGTCTTACATTGGTGTTGTGCTCCGCACGCCGTCACGTGCAAAATCTGAGACATCGAGCGGTTTATTGTGCGTGACACGTCTGGGACAACCGACGTTTGACAGGTGATTGTCATGGAGCACTACCATATCAAGGTTTGTGCAGTATGGCAAGGCTGATGTGGGGGATTGATCTCACGACTCTGTTTTGGCATCTGGGCGCAGATCCCCCAGCTTGGTCTCAGCGTCGTCACCATGGGCTGCAAGGGCCCTTTTAGTGAGTGTGAAGTCTTCTTCCCAGTAAGAGTCGCTGTAGGGATGTTGTGCGGAGAGTCCGTTGGGGGGCGCGAACCAGTAGTTCATGGCTACGTGTATGTGGTCGTCATTCGAGGTGATGGGATCGTTAGAGAAACTCGAGACTTCGTGGAACCAGCCTGCGGGCAAGTAAAGCATTTCGCCCGCATGGAGCCATACAGTGAGCTTGTTGAGCAGCAAGAACCCAGGAAAATGTGTGTTGCTAAATTCAGTGAGATCCGCACGAAGTTTTGGAGTGAGCTCGTCCATATGCAAGAGTACAGGGGGGACGAGACTGAAACTTGGAGGAGTTTTCGACGAGGAAGAAGTAGAGTCTTGCAAGGGATTGTTACGAGAAGAAGTTGAGGTGTGGGCTACTTCTTCCTGTTCAATAATCGATTCGAGCTCAGTCCTAGTGCTTGGATCGATGTCGCCCTTGGAAAGTCTCCAGCGGGCGGCCTCTCGTACCAAAGCGCCGTCGTCTCTGACGTGGCACCACGATGGAGCATTTGCGTTCGATTCGTAGTCTATGACGCCGGAATTGTAGATTTTATGTATAGTTCCCACCGTGTACAACTTGTGAGCATCTGCCGGCGAGTACAATGTGAAGCGCTTTCGTCCATTGAACAAGACGTAGAGGTTATCGGCATGGTCGTGGTGCAACCCTGAGGAATTGGCGCCGCCCGGGACATATTTATTTTCTGGGTCCAAGATATTGGTGGGTAGCAGGTTTTCTTTGGAATATCCGATCCACAAGTTAATCTGCTGAGGGACCAAGGAAGAGAGAAACTCGGGCACAAGGGGAATCTTATGTCGTATGTCACAGAGTGGTGGTTGAAAGAGTTCACGTATGCGGATGCTGGACTCCAATTCGTCGTCGTCGTCGTCGTCCGCAAGAGAGTCCAGACCGTCGTAGTCATCATGCAAGTTGGCAAGATCCAACGACTCGTCATCGTCCTCCTCCTCGTCCTCCTCTTCCGCCTCTCTGCCAAGTGCAGGGTTCCAACCTCGATCGGTGCCGCTAACAATGTGGCCAGCATCGCCCATACCGCTCGCTTCATCCACGACTTCAGACTCGGACTCGGATCCGCCAAAAGACACGCCGTCCGGCCCAGGTCCCTCTTCCTCGTCGTCGTACTGAGTCGTCAAGTAGTAGGTGTCGTCGCCGGCCCGGAACTTGGCAAAGAGCTCTCCCACTCGCATTTTATCTCGTCTCTGTCCTGATCCAAAGCCTCCCTTGTACTTTCTCTCTACAGAAAGCTCTCCCTCGTACCCGAGAGTGTCCTCTATCTCGGTTGGGGAAAACCATTCCCGAGAAACGTCTCCCAAACCATAAATCGCCTTGAACTTGGCAGGTCTCCGCGGCTGGACAAATCTGCTGAAAAATCTCTCTTGTCCGATGCCCTCCTGTCCTATCTCCTCAATGGCATCGCCTTTCTGCACTAGATATCCCTCATAACCACCACACCTGTCCTTCTCGGTATCCAGCTCTGCGGTACCTCCTTTCTTAGGCCGTTTGCGCGTAGCTGTCTCTCCACTGTATCTTCTCGCCTGTTGAACCATTTTTGCGTGCTTGCTCTCGCAATTTATTTTTTTTACCATGCCCTATTGATAAGCTCGCTTGGTCAAATTCACTCCTTATGACTTCCGCACCTATCTCTGTGCTTTGTCTGTTGTATATGTAATCTGGTATTGTCTCTCTTAGGAAGTAAGCCCTTTGTTCTACTTGCTCCTTTCAAGTAAAATTGTTTTAGGCTTTTTTTCTCCTAATCTTCAACCATTTTTTTTTTTTCAGTCCTCGATTGGGTGGTATTTTTCCCTCCTTTGAACCAGTGTCTCTTCTACAATAATGCATTGAATATTACTGAGCTTGCGTGTGTGTGCTGGGGCACTATTTCGGGCCACAGGTAAATTTTCACTCGTTGTAGAGAATAGTCATACACAGGTATGTATGGGACTGCCGGTAAATGGTATCTTGAATTTATCTCTTTCGAGCAAGAGATCGTGCTCTTCACCAGACCAAAAACCGGGAAAGAAAGGTTAATGCATAGAGCCAGGTTATTGGTCGTCCAGAAAGGTGGAGACAGGCGGTGGCTATAAGACATGGTTGAACGGGACGGGAGCAAGCGGTGCTACACAGCACTGTTTGCGACTTTGGCCATTGCACCATGGGTCGCATTAACCTCGTGCACTAACCTCGTAATGAGATATGAGAGAGTGGTGTAGAGAGTAAATTGAAAACCGATGAGCTGGACGTAATGCTCGCAGGCACGAGAGCTAAGCAAGGATAACGCAGTGCATATGGAAATAGGGAAATTCAAGACGGGTCGGAAAATGTCGACATTTCCCACCATTGTAACTACAATACGCTCGCTACAGGGTCCTCTATGGGCGAAATACGAGATGAGCTGTGGTGTCGTTATAGTAGCCCGAACAAGGCTAAAGTGCGGGCACGGGTTTACTAAGGCGATATTTCATTCGGACAATAAGGTTGAATCATTAGCTAACTAAGAAAATACACTGGTAATTGTAATACGAAATATTCTATAATACAGAAGTACAAAGTACGTGGAAGCTCCCGTCTCCAGACTCCTGCTGGCTGAAGACGAAGCTGAGGCCATTGAGTGTGGTGGTGGGTGTGCCACTGTAGATGCGATTGCAGAAGAGTTTGTGCAAGCTCTATCGCTAGTTTATGAAGACTGGGTCTACGCCACGAAGACGCTTGTAGGGAAGCAGCAAGTCTGTAGATGCAGACCTGGAGCGTTTCCTTGAGCAGGTGGGCTTGTCCGCGTAGACTAGCGGTGGGTGGACAGGAGCAGGAGTATGGAGACCGAAAACGTCTACCGAGAGCTGGTCCGGCAGCGACGTAGGCGATGGGAAGACGTCGGTAAGCGGGAAAGATGTTAGCTTCCTGATGGGTGACAATGATCCAGCACCGTCTGGCTCCGACTGCATTCGAGGCGAGATATTGGTGGACACTGGGGTCCTAGGAAGTGCCGTCAACTGGTTCAGGTAGGATGCTGTAGTAGAGCAGGCCAATTGCGAAGCCGGTGTCTGGCGAGCAGGCTTAGGGGTAATAGGCGTAGCCATAAACTGCTCATTGACAAATTTTATCATCAGCGCCATAAGCGAGGGCAACTCGTTACTCTCGCCGTCACCGTTGCTGAAGTATTTGAGCTTGAGCGAGGGTGGTGGACATTTGATAATTTTGATGCAGCTTTTGTAAAACATATTGAAAGAATCATGTGTGAGAATGCAGTGGGACTTAACAACCGAGTTAAGAAGCGTCAAGATGGTGTGCAAGTTGATTGGCTTCTTGCAGATCAACACACTCATAAGGAGCGCTCCCATGGCGATCTGCGAAGACAGAAAGTTGAAGTACACATTTGGGTAGAACTGAACCAACTCGCAGATGTAAATCGACATGTTCTTCACGTTGCCGACAGCGGACCTAGACAACATCTGGTGGGACACAAGAAGCTCCATGTAGATATCGAGGAAGCTGTCGAACGTTGGGAAGCTGATCAGCCAGTTCAAAGACTTTAGCACATGGTTTTCCATCTCCAAGAACAACTTCTTATTGTAGCAGTTGCAGCACATTTTGCACAAGTCAAAGAGTGAGGGCACCTTCATCTTGGCCTCGTGGTTCTTACAGCATATCCAAAGACTGGTCAATCCCAAAAGTTGGTAGTGCTGTTTTTTCACGATACGTGTGGAGCAGTACATGTCTATCAAGTTCACTGTGAGTGGGAATGTCAGCTTCGAAAAACCAAGCTTGTTGATGACATCCATGAGGAAGTCCAACAACAAGGGTCTCATTCTGAGGTTAATTTCCGGCTGCTGCTGTATGAGTGCCAAGTTGGGGTTGGAGTCGCTCTCGAGCGACACCAAGTGCTCTAAAATCTCTTCTATGTACTCGTCCGAGTCCATTGTGCGAGTGCTTCTGGGTGGGAGTCCGTCGCAAGACGTAATGTCGCAAACCGGCTCAATGCGTATATGTGTTTCCGTCGATGTCTGGGCGCCAACGGGTATGCGTGCTAGGTAGCAGTGGTATCTGCTTCCTTTCTGGGGCCGTGTGAGAAATGTATTTCCACAGGGCTGGCAGTGGCTGGTGCAAGTGAGTGAAAAATGCAAGCAAGGTTGAAGAGTTATATGTGCGAATGTAAACCTTGACTTACACTGAAACCTAGTCGTCTGTCCAGTCCCTTTCTATGTGACCTGTTACTGGACCGTACTGTTATGCTGTCACCTAAATTTCCGCTGGAATGGCTCTCAACGAACTATGCTGTGCGGATTCGGTGAAAAATCGTACGGTGTGAAAGCAATACTACCAAAGCTCAATGGAGAAGCTGCTTTCTAATGACCAAATGAATGATACCAGTTAGTGTCCTTTGCAATAGATCACCGTCAGTGTCCTGCTGCTTATCCTTCTTATATTCATGGATTTGCTCTCTATATATAGTTTCTCAGCCTCAGGTCGAGTGCTGGCCCTCTGTAAACGGGATCGAACAAATATCGTGCTCCTATTTTGAAACATTGTACGGGTAACTGTTCAGCTGAGATGAAGGAGACATGAGGTTCTTGTTGCTGTTCCACCGCTGGTCGCAGGCACTCCAATGGTGCTCCTTTGTTCCCAGACAACAAAATGCATGTCTTTCAAGCAGGAATAGACGCAAGCTTTGTTTCCGCGACACCTGACTCGAAACCTCTAGAACTGGAGCAAAGATACAGGCTTTCAAGAGTGCACGTCCCGTGTCCAAGGGCCGCGGACTGCCCCAGCCGCCCTCTGTGTCTGCCCCCACGGCTCATTGTTCGGTCTTCAATCTACATAGCAGCGATGTTGGTGTGGTGCGGACATCGGAAGTGGTGGTACTTCCCGCACAAGTCAGCAAACTACTCCATCGCAGACACACACTGCGCTTGCCAGGCCAACTACGAACCTGATTGCCGAAACACGAATCGAAAGGCACCAACCGATCAAGCTCCGGGTGGCCTTCCATATGAACTGCGGTCTGAGTATACGGCGACCACCCTCCTGAAATTCCTCTATGGCTGGCTAGGTCCATGCAATAAGACGAGTGGGAAATTCATCCTAGTATGGTGCAGAGGTAATTTTTTTTTTAGAATTTTCTTGCACCGAGAAGAAATTCGATCTGCAATCGGGTTACTGTAGATATCTAACGACTTTAGGGAAAAAATTAAGATAGTGGAGCAACTACAGCGCATCTTTGTGTAGAGAAGCCTTTGGAGATTTATTTTCGGGTATATTTTTACTCTTCTTGGACCAGTCTGTGTAATGGACAATATTAACCAAGCCTCCTAGTAGTTAGAGTAACAGAAAAGCGTAAGCACAAACCGGGGAGGGGGGTTCGGACAGGCACGAAAGGAGACCAATTCAACGTCGAACTGGGCCTAGCTCCATCTTCCAAATGTCACCAGCAAGGTGCATGTGGTTCCATGCTGAATACTCGGGATAAGGGTTCAAAGAAAGGCTCGCAAGGAGCCTTGTGCTGAGATGAGCGCCTGGGGCTTCCATACTAAGAGTGTTTACAGTCTTGATGTTCCAGGGCCGAACGGGGAAGCACGTTCGGCCCTGCACGCGGCTCTTGAACAGGATGTAGACGGGCTCCAAAGTGAAAAAAAAGTAGTGGAATGTCGTGTATTGTGTCTACCTCGTGCGACATCTGGCGACATTGAGCGGGCCACAATCAATGAGCGAAGAGCGTAATTGGGGTTGGGCCTGGTCCGACCACCGTAACATTGGCCAAAAATAGGTTGCTAATCAGGATGGCAGACGATATCGAGGGTTCTTTAGAGAAACGAGAGGCCCTCTTGCAGCGGCACAAGCAGGAGAGCAAACAGCTCACTGCTACTATCACCGGAATGAAGAAGCAAGCCACGAAAAAGACTCGCAAAAATGTGTTAAAGCGTTGCGATGAGATGATGGAAGAAATGGAACGTAGACACCACGAAGAATTGAAAAGCTTAGATGGTGGTGGTGGCAACGATGAGAATAGCCAAGTGAGTGATGCACTTGATCCGCAGGAACTTTTGCAGGCGCTCGAGGGTGAAATGAGCAGCGAGCTGGTTTCCACAAATGTCAAAATTGAAGCAGACCCTGTTTCAGATCAGGGAGGTATCCAACAGCAGGCGCCTAAGCGAAACAGACAGAAGGAGAGGTTGGCAAGAAGAAAGGCGAAGATTGAGGAGGTGAAAGAAGCGGCACGACTAGAGGCGGAAGGAAGTGTAGACTACCGCAAAATAGAACAGGAGTCGATGGATAGCTTAATTGCACGTCAGGGGCTCCAGTTGAAAGAGGTGAGACCAGACGGACACTGTCTATTTGCGTCCATCCAGGACCAATTGCAACAGAGGCACAACTTGGACGTTGGAATTCAGGATCTCCGAGAACTTGGTGCTGCACATATGAAAAGGCATCCGGATGATTATGTGCCCTTTCTATTTGATGAAGCCACTAACGAGCTTCGTGATCTCGATGATTATACCAAGGAGTTAACTGAGACTGCTATGTGGGGGTCTGATATGGAAATACTTGCGTTAGCAAGCCATTTTGATTGTCCTATAGTCGTAATGATGGCAGGATCTGCTCCTTTGGTGATGAACGAAGCTGGTACTTCTCCTAAGCTATTTCTTGCATTCTACAAGCATTCATACGGATTAGGTGAGCACTACAATTCGTTACGAGATATTCCTCCTGGTGGGTTGTGATTTGGTATTTCCACTTTTTCTTTTCTTTTGGCTGTTGCTATCTTAGCTAGCTTAATTTTAACGAAAGTAATTTGTAGACAACAATATAGTACAAATGTACATATCATTAAAAGAAATGGCGAAAAATATTATCGTACAATGATCTACCTTAAAATAACTTGAAAAAGTAATAAGGGCTAGAATATGATCCAAAGTAAGCATCTGATGCCATTCGACATCATCACAACGTTCAAGTTCGTATGTGAACACACTACGGATAAACCTTGCACTCCGTGAACCCTTCGAAGCTTGTACCAACTGCAGATATAATTATAGCTTGCAATAGGAGTATAGTTTCTACGTCAGATAAGTTGCACATAATACTTCTAGATTTTCACGACACACAAAGTATTTATTCTAGTTACTTCAGTAAAGTATATGGTGCATGTGTTTTACTGCGGCCCAGTCTTGTCCTCTGATGTTCTCTGCTCCTGCTCTCAAACGTACTCGCCCTGGTACTGCCCATGTAAGGATGGGATCGGGAATTCCTCCCTAGGAGGAGAGTAAACGTACCTCGAATTTCTATGCATATTCCTTACGTCTGCGTGCAGTGACATACATCAGCGTACGTCACCTGGTCCATTAATTCTAACAGTTTTCCTGTGTAATGGGCAGTTTTCTGTAAGGCGCTTCATGTATACGAACATCGTATAACATCAGTATGCATTTCATTTCTCCTTATGGTATATTGAAATTATCTATGAGCATATTTTTCAGATTTTACTCCTCTCCTATCGGGACGGTATATAATTCCTAATTAATCAAAGGTATGGCCGGCATACGTAAATGGTCGAGGAGAACCTCTCTTAAGTTTTGCCGTAACAATATAGGCTAACGCAGCAGTGATTTTGTGTTAATAATGAACTCAATGCCTTCGTCAAGTTCTCTTTATTGTGTAGTTGGCGTTGCTATCTTGAAAAGAGGAGGACGAAATTCAACGTAAGCTAAACTATTGTGTTGAAAAGATGATAATAGCTACTTCTTAAGGGTAAATGATTTTTAAACCCAGCACGCCCTGGACCCCTTCAAAAAGTATCTTAGAGCCTAGGTCCCTTAATTCAATGTGTCTGTAGTAGATGCTAGACGTCTTGTGGATATTGTAGCTGGATGTTCAACACACGGTTGTCGTAACTCAGCACCGGGCTAAATGTAATTGTGCCTGATTTCTCCGTGGTCCAAAACTCTCTTTCCTCCTATACGGAGGTCGGTAGCTGCCGCCCCAATCTAATTTCCACCCGTTCAGGTAACCTACACGAACGCAATTACGGAGGGCAAGCTAATGCCTCGAATTGCTGGTCTAGCTTGTGTCCACTGCCACCTTTTTTCCATTCTCGATGAACTCTTCCTCCACATGCAAGCCAATCCTGTGTCTTCCTGATATCCAATCTCATCAATTGTCGCATCTACTGCCTCAGTTATTTTTGAAAAGCCACTACATCGTGCCTCGGGGCAGGTCGTCCCTTATGTTTCTTGGAGATTGAAAAAAATCGTCAGTGTCTAGCAAAAAACTGATGAATAGTGACATGAATCTTCGTTGCACCGTCGAAGATTCACTCAACATATTCATCCTTGTACTCCTGTCGACGAATGCATGCTATGGCACTTCAGGGTTTATTGGTATCCGTCGACGTCGTGATCATGTGGGTGTAGTTTTGGAACAAAGAAACGGGAAATAATAGAGACGACTCTCGTGCAATGCCAAAATTCACACTTTCGCTATCAGTAAAGAACGAAATGCCTTACACTATCTCCGTATTAGATTACATAATAATCAAAGTCCATACCCACGCGCATCATATCACCCTTGGCTTTGCATTAGGTTGGAAATCGGGATTGTGGTGTACTTTATAAACTTTAGCCTTTGAAAATATGCACGATAGTTAGCAGAAGGAACAATGAGCCTGATGTATTCATTCTCAAAGGCCAGGAGTTCGAAAAGATAACCCACATTAGTGGATGTAATGCAACCAGTCCAGTACCTTCGAGGAATATGAATTGCTTCATCGAGTTATGGCCGCTGTCAAATCTGACGATAAAGGCTATATTTGCATGTCTTGGCCAAAACCAAAATTTTCTGTAGATGTCGTGGTGTGTCGCAAAAATCAAAAGCTTCCTTGACTGCTTCTTTGGATCGCAGAAAAGGGGAATCTGCCTCCTCCGCCTGAGATGGGCAGGAAATCAACGGTCATTAACTCCCATTTGGATCAGTGTCTCGTAGCTGAAATGCACTTCGTGCTGCTGGAAGTCCACCATGCCTTGTCGCTCTGAAAATTTCTCCCTCCTTCTTGTAGTGGAAGTCCGAATTATGTAAGTGTATTCCCAAGTGAGATAAAATAATGCTGGTAGAACATCTATGGCGGGCAGCTACAGCTAAATGTGGGCCAACAATAAAAGGTACGACACTATAAATACATATTCCTCGTAGGTAAGCAGCATACATAAATAATTTTCAAGTAAGGTTTGTGGGCGAATCATAAGAGAAGTAGGTGTGTTATACTGGTATTTCAGTGAAAAATACATAGTTAGTTCTCTTCACAGTCGGAACTAACTGCCTCCTTCTACTATCTCAGCTTTCTGCTATCTGGACAAATCTCAGCATGGCGGTGTGTGAGTACGTCCGACGTGACACTCGTTGCTCGGGTTTTCACAAGTGTTAGGTATGTGCAACCAACATGCCTCGACCTGAAAAAAAAAAGTGACTAGTGCGACGTCACTTGTGCAACAGTCTCGCTTCAACAGAAGGGTTGCGAACAGCCCCTGACGTCTAATGAGTAACCTGATCGCCCGGCACGGACGTTGCCCCCTCGCTGGAATATCTGTCCTGTTTTCTGATAATTTTTTCAGATGGCAGTGTTACTGCAGACGCTTTTCATGCTTAATTCAGTGAGCTAGGTTCGTAGAGGTTCTGGAAATAAAAAGGACGCGCGCTGTCGTCCGGATGACATTGTGGTGGTAGTCCTGGTCGCTCGTAACACCTGCCTGCCTATCCGTCTCTACTGGCGGACATCAACTCTTCTGACACCAGACTGATAGCCTAGGCTCCTCTGCTCACTAGCTGGATCGGGAGAACTATATGCCTGACACCTTTTGGCACGTGATATATAAGAAATCGATCACGTGCTGATCTTCCAGCCCATCCCATGACGTTAAAAAGAACTTTCTCATCAGAACAAGACATAATACTACAGCAAGAGCTAAAATAAAATTATGGGGTGGTTCTGGGCAGATAGAAGCATAGACGAGGATAGCCAAGTGTTAGGTAAGGAGAACAGTCTTTGGGCGCAAGCTGGCTGTCCTGTGAAGGGTAGTACCAGTAGCGGTGATGAAGGTGGAATAGGCGCATGCCCTGTCATAAACACAAAGAGTTCAGAAAAATGCCCTGTCAAGGGAGACAATACGGACCAGGAGGTTTTGAATCCTATGAACAACATGCCAGAGGAACTTTCATCAGAAAGGGCGCCGGGTCAGAAGATCACTCTTTCTACAGAACGAACAATATCGCTGATTCCTCGTGGAACTCTGGAGGATCAGGGTTTATGGGAGTATCCCTCTCCTCAGCAGATGTTGAATGCGATGAGACGTAAAGGTAAGGGTGAGGGTATACCAGAGGATGCGGTTGAGTCGATGGTGGAGGTACACAATTTCTTGAATGAGGGTGCATGGCAGCAGATTCTAGACTGGGAAAGAAAGTATACTCAGGAAACAAAGATAGAGCCTCGTTTGTTAAAGTTTACAGGAAGACCTAATGATTTATCTCCACGTGCTTCAATGTATCTTACTCTCGGTAAGTACTTCCCTGAGACTTTCAATACACAACCGCCATTTGACAGGCACGACTGGACTGTGTTGAGATCGTTGGGTAGAGGTAAGAATTGGAAAGAAGTCAGGTATATCATAGATTATTACAGTGCCCCAGATGATGAGGAAAGTGGTATGCCCTCATTTCTGCTTGATACAAGGCCTGCTTTGGATTCGCTTCCTAATGCCCATGATAGATTCACACGCTGGTTCACTCCTCTCTGGAGTAGAGCAATGGGTAAATTCGATGATTAATTTATGTCTAAAGTTACATCTTCATGTATTTATTAACTGGTCATCAATGATTGCTTTGAACGATTATATTGTGCCAGAATTTTTTATTTTTTCCTATCTTGTCATTTCATTTATGGTGTTCTCTGATTATTTCTTTCAGCACGCATAGAATTACTTTCTAGTTATATTTTCACTAGTTAATGTATATAGTTCTCACGTAATCTTCAGTTTAATGCGTCTACAATTTGAAAAAATTATAGTTACTATGTACATGTATTTATGCCTTGGTTAATCTATTTGGATATTTGGTGTAACAAGCTGTCAGGCAACTTAAAATCTTGTGATAAACCCTTGAGGACCTTAGGAAGTTCGTTACCTAGATCCCTAAGGTTGCTTTTGGCCAATTCATCAATAAGGTATTGAACAGTCTCCTTTTGTCCTCTCTTCAAGAAATGAGATATGAGGAAATAGTACGTGAAGAAGTTTGGCTCGCAACGAGTCTGTTCTTTGAAATTTTTAAAATAGTCTAATGCTAAGCTTTCGTTCTTGAACATTAGAGAATTAATCATAAGGTTCCAAATCCTAGCATCATTTCTAATAGTCGTGATGTATCTTTGAAACAAAGCTTCAGCATTAATTAATGAACCGTGGTCTAACTCTCCTTTGATCATGGAAGTGAAAGTTTGGGCAGAAACCTTGTTGTTCTTAAGATGCGAAAACAAGGCTCTGGCAGCCTCTAAATTAACACCGTCTTTCACAAGACCATCAATGATTGTGGCAATAGTAACTTCATTGATATCAATAAACTTTCCAGTGCTTTCTTTAAAGCTCTCCAACAATCTGGTGATATCTGGGACAAGACCTCTCTCGCGATGAACTTTGAAGAACACATCTGTCAATATAGTGAAAGTTCCTACGTCTGTAGGAATGTCATTTTGCTTCATGAAGTTCAGTATACCCTCCACTGCTTTGAAATTTTGATTTCTAGCATAGAAATTGATAAAAGAGTTCATAGCTGTGCTGGAAGGAACATAGTCACTTCCATCTGCCATAAACTCCTTTAACTTACTTTCTGCCTCTCTCACCTTATTATTTAAAAGCAACCCAATTAGTATATTATTTTTTGTTGTGAAGATAATTGGTAGTTCGCCTTTTCCTTTAGTGGAATGCTTCTCAATGTATTCGTCTACTTTATCAAAGCGACTCAAGTTAGCAAAACTACCAACTATGATTGATAATGTCTTTGCTGTAACCTTTGTTCCACTGGATTCAATTGTCTCAATCATACGTTGAATGTTACTAGCTATTTCATTCTTCTGTGACTCATTGAATTTCTCAATATACCCGGGATGACCCATCGACCTAATAACGTAATCCCACGATGTGATACTGGGTTTTTCAATTCCATTTTGGATCATCAGCTGAAATACCAGAAATACACTTTCATGCTGTCCGCACTCATAAAAGCCATTCATAAATCTGATCAAGGTGCTTTCGTGAATTGGAATATTGTTTTTTTTCGAAGCGTCTTGAACCTGATTGTAAATTCGGTTCAACGCATTAATGTCTTTGTGAGACGCATAATTATCAATTTTATTAATGACAAAATTTCCATTAGGATCCAAGGATTCCAAGTTAATCTTGTCCAAGTTTTTGGAAAATTCATCGAAATCCTGTCTCAAATTCTGAATCAAGCCTTGACTTGCTATGGTTCTTCTGATTTGAAACAATTCAGGCAACTGATCAGATTGCAAAAGCTTTAAGGCATCTTTGAAATCGTACTTAACTCCCTGAAGGATGCATGATTGAACATAAGCATAAAAAACGAGGTTTCTAAAGTCATAAGAATTGTAATTCTTCTTTCTAAATACATTGTAGATCCTAGTGTTCAACCTGTTAGTACTCGTTTTGCTATATTCAAGATACTTAACCCACCATCTTAAAATTTCCTGATATGCCAACTCCTTATTATTGTTAGTCAAAAGTTCGTGAACTGCAACTTTAGTAAAATGATAGGTATGTGCAATATTGTATCTAATAAAAACATCTACCATTTCCTGTAAGGATTTAGAGTCGTTATGGTTCTCAGACTTCTCCAACAACGAAACCAAAAGAGGTTGAAAAAGAGAGTACATTGTCTCTTCTTTGATGCCTTCTGACTGTTGAATGTCTCTCAAATAACTCAACCCTTCCTCTAAGATCTCAACGGATTCTGTAACATTGTCCTGGTCTTCTTCAATGGTTTTGCGGATCTGTAGACTGATATCTCTAAGCTTATTATTTAATTGTGGTTGTCTCTTGTTTGATTTCCTGACCTCTGGCTTTAATGGTTTGGCCGGCTCATCATTCTGGTTAACATTAACAGCGACGGACGTTGATTGGGAACGAGCAGTAAATATCCTTGCAGTTCTTAATCCATATCCACTAGCACGGGGCAATCCCCTTGTTACTATATGTTTGAAGGATGCCATGTTGCTCATGTTAACTATCGTCTCCAACAGTATAAGTTTTGGATAAAAGTTGAAAAATTTTCCTCGCTGCACGCAACAAGCCAATAAAAGTGTCTACACTTCTGTCTGGAAATCTGTATTTTCGTCTATTAGATCCTACGAACTATATCAATGTCTATAAAACTTCGAAATAACAATGCTCAAGCCTTGGAGCCTAAGTCTATCTTAAAGTTAGTATTATTCCTCTAGTCCGCGTCAAGTTGAAATTATTCCAACGTCTTGAATGAAATTTCAATCAGCTATCTTTTGCATCTTATCATTAAACAGATATATCAATTGAGCTGGGTTTAACTATAGAGTCGTCTAGACTCATATCATCATATAAAATTTCATTTCGATGACGACTGACAAAAACTTACGTCTTCCAAGTACCAGACCACTTGACATCTATCGGTCAAGAACACAACATAGCCATTGACAGCGAGCCACATAGCAGGCAAAATGGCAAGTGGTTACATTCTATCACTCATAGACGCTCGAGGGTCGCATCAGCTATCTTCCAAGTTTTGCTATAGATACCTATTGATGAAAAAAATTTACATGGAAAATCCATCAACCGAAAACTTACATCATGAGAAGGTGCGTGTGTAGTACAATTACACGAAAATGTTTTAATTCTTTGCAAATACCTTTAATGCTAACAAACTTGACAGGGTTTTTGCTATGAACAGATGCCGGGTCAGCGTGTTAGATGACACGAGATGCAAATATGAAAGGTTAAAGTATATGCACTTTTAATTTCATTCAGCGTAGCTGTTTGTGACGCATGTTCGCACAAAATATGATTTTCAACATGAATTGGTTCCGTGGTCTAGTTGGTTATGGCATGTGCTTAACACGCACAACGTCCCCAGTTCGATCCTGGGCGGAATCATTTTTTTTTGCTCTTCTTGAGCACACTCCTTTGTGTATTTGTAACATTATATCAGTATTACTTTATATATACATTGACGAACTTGCTTGAAAGCGAAATATGATAAATACATGAATACTCCAGACACAAAACATAAGAAGTATGACGACAAAAGTAATAGTGAGGAAGGAGAACCATTACTTTTCTTCAACTATCACGAGTACAGCATAGACGATCAGAGCCACCCAAAAGAAGATAGCGAAGAAGAAAGTAAAGCCCTAATAGTTACACACTTTCCTAATAACGATATATCGAAATTCAGTGAAGAATATTTCAATACGCGAGTAGTAAGGGTGCCAAGGATCTTCAACACTTGCGACCATTCAGATATAATTCCTCAATTTTCCAACTACGTCGTTGGAAATGAGCCTGCGGCATTCGTAGATCATGACATTTCGTCAGACAGAGACTTTTCACCTCTGGGTGAATACGAGGGTGAATTATTTGGGACACTGTCTCTAACACCTTTGGTCCCCGGGCTATTAAGCAAAGAATACTTTCTTGACATTGTCTCGAATGTGAATCTGTATTTGTATGAGGCTTTTGACCCATACAGTTTCTGGAATTTCAAAGATAATATCCTAGATATACTTAGTGGAACCTTATATTCAACCATCTTCTGTAAATTCATAAGAGAGACTCACTGTGAACGCAAATTAAAGGATCTTGAAGAATATATTTCCAAGGATGTTAATCAAAGATTAATGAAGGACTTTCCTGGTGTGAAGGTAATATCGCCCCAAAGAACTGCCTTTCTTTCAGTATGTATAAAAACGGACTTTTTTTTCAATTTACATTCCTAAATACAAGACTAAATTATGAATGAAATACTAACAATTATCTAGCTTGACTTTCAAATTCCTCGTCCCAAGTAATCAAGCTTGAGAGTTTTTCTTTCTTTCTTCTTGAGCTTTTATATGTATGTATATTGTACGATAGTCATCTTATTGCATTCTCTTAATTAATAATTATTAGTCTACTAATTTATCATCTTTTAAAGAACGTAGGTGATATCAAGTTGTCACAAGACGAACATTGTGTGGTAATTTTTTGAGAAAGTAACAAATTTTGCAACTTTTCATGATAATTCTTGAAATATGAACCACGACCATCACATTAACAGCGATTACATTAGATACTAGTTAGCCACTTTAGTACAAAGCAATCAGGAACATTCAAAATATTCACCTATTTTGGTCTATAGTAATTTCAAGCGGAACTCTTGACTAACCAGAATCCAAGTTACGCAATTGGGTACTATAGTACGCTGGTAATCAGATTTACATACTAGCAAGGTTCAGCAGACTCTTAGGAATGCTTTCCTTGAGTCCATTACAGTTTGAAGATCCAAGAATAGTTTAGCAGGATTTAATAGAAGTATGTACGATCGTATCAATTTTTGGCCTGTTTAACCTGAAGATAATGAAATATTCACTTTAAAGGTTCGAGAATATCCACAGTCAGGGAGGAAGGAATAGAATGAATGAAGGTACTATGTAAGGGAAAATTTAGGATCAAAACGTAGATTTGTTTTACAATATAGTTTTTGCCAGTTCTTTTTCTTTTTGAAAATTTCTCAGCGATATCTTTGATGCATGTTTCGATATCTGTTTAAAAGGATGAATGGTATATTTGCAATAGAGAAACCGTCTGGTGTTTCCTCCCTGAAGTTTCTCGGTGAACTTCAACATATTTTCACATCCTCCGAAGCTTTCAGAAACGATTTAAACGAAGCTAGAAACAAGACCATCGCTGCTCTCAGTACAGATAAAAAATGGAGTAAAGACAGAATTAATAAGAAGGCTCGAAATCTCAAGGTGAAAGTCGGTCATGGTGGTACGCTAGATCCCTTAGCAAGTGGTATTTTGGTTATCGGAGTTGGAAATGGAACCAAACAATTACAGCATTATCTTGGGGAATGCGATAAAGCATACGAGACGAAGGCATTACTTGGTGTTTCAACAACTACTGGCGACTCAGAAGGAGAGATACTTAGAAGAACGTCGGTTAAGCATATCAATAAGGAAATGGTTTTGTCTACTGTTCAAAAGTTTGTGGGTGATTTAGAACAGACTCCTCCCATTTTCTCTGCTTTAAAGATGAACGGAAAACCACTATATGATTATGCAAGGGAAGGAAAGCCTCTTCCAATGCCTATTAAGCTGCGCAAGGTGAAGGTGAACGAAATCACAGTTATTGAGGATGATCTATTGAGCCAGGATCACACTTTTGAATCTTTGAAAAGTGAAATAGATGATGAAGGAAAGCCTGTAGAATCCAAACTAGCGAATAACCCAACTCTCGACGAGGCTCCTTTTTATTTTTCGGACCAATATAACATGAAGGCCGAGCAAGAAGGGTTGTCGAAAGAAGCCGAGCACCCCATATTGCTCTCTGAAGGGGAGACTCATCCTGAGAAGTTGCCATTGATTCACTTCAACGCTAGCGTATCTTCCGGAACTTATATTAGAAGCTTAATATCTGATATAGGGAGGGCCTTGGGCTCGTCAGCGTACATGGTCGAGCTTATAAGAACGAAGCAAAAGAATTGGACATTAGGTGAAAATGTTTTCCAGATGTCAGATTTCACGGACAGGGATGAACGTATATGGTCTGTGGTTTTGAAAAAGGTCCTATTAGAAGGCCCTACAGTGAATGTAAAACAGGAACTAAACGATGTCGCTAAAAGGCTTCAGCCAGTTTTGGAAAAAGAGCGTTCTTTGTTGGAGGAAAAAGAGGCCCTTCCTCAGGAAGATGAGAATGTATCTTACAAACATTCACATGAAGAATCGAATGCTGATGCAAGTAATGACGAGACCACCAAAAAACGTAAAGTAGATTAGTTGATTAATAGAGCTTGTATATAAAAGAAATACACCAATATTTAAAAGAATCGTTACTTGATAGTACTATAAACTCTTGATCACAAAAAAAAAAAGATGGAGTAACCTCGATTCAATATTTTCAGACAGAATTTGACATGGCCTTGCTTTATCGCTCAGTTTTGAGCTGTAAAAGGAGCTTTAGTTCAGGACTGGTGACAAGAGGTAATCATGTTGCTCGATCTATTTTGAATCCGAGGAACTATGATATAGTACCACCAAGAGATTTTATTCCAAAGTCATTGATAATATTGTCTACACCTACAAAAATTAATGATGTGATAAATAGGAGCGTCGAGATACACCAGAAAACAGACCTACAGGTTACTGTTGCGTGTATTGATGCTGTCTTGCCCAATGGGCATCGGAATGGCATTGCTGAGATGTGGTTAGATGACTATCTAGAAGTAGAATCATCTACACTTTTAGAGGAAGTGGATAATAACAAAAACAAACAATATGGTGCTTTCAGCAGCAGAATGAGGTCAGAAAAGGATTCATGGAGAATCATACCTACCAGACTTTCGTTGGGTCTAAATGGCAACGATCGAGTCAATCTCACTTTGGCAAATACTGTGTTCTCCACGGGCCAGCTTGCAGCTATGTATTATCTCCAACCATCGCACCTCCCGCAGCAGCATAATCACGGGCAGATACTTAGTGACCTCCAGGTTAAGATACCTGACGGCGTCTTCCACACCGTGTTGAAAACTGAGGTGAGAGATAGGTGGAGGCCAATTCGAGAGCCCGAGGAAGAACAGTTGATCGTAACCTCCTGTGTTGGCAATTTGATTAAATCAATTAACGGCGAGTCTGCTTCTCGTTTTTTGTCTGACAACAAAAAACTCATGAGCTTACAGTCGAAAGACACTGACGTTTATCTCAATCTATACAAACGGAACCAGGCAAGCGCAGAGCGTTTCAAAGTAATAGCCGGAGGAGGAGAGTGGGGAGCCAAGGCCAACATTCTTGCTATCACTCCCCTGGCAAAGCTCGAGAGGGGTGACAGGGTCGAGTTCTTTATGATAAATCCTGACGAAAAGTTTGTCCTGAACGAAATCCCCTTGGATTCTTTGCAAAACTCTTTGACCTTCGAATGCGTACCTCAGGAGCTCATGTACAGCGCAGAATTTGAAGGCGACCCTATAACGCTTCCCAACATATTTGGCGGTGGATCAGAGAAGGGATTTTCCTACAATGGGGTTTTACACGAGTCACCAGGAGAGCTTTTGTCCATAAAGTTATAGTGCTCCATACGCTTTTAGTATTCCTGTAAATAGCACGATCTCATTATTGCGAAATTCTGACCATAGTATATTGCTTTACTAGCAAAGCAACTTTTGTAAGAGATAAGAAAGATCACGTTCAGTTTAATAGCATTCAAGGAGCCATGATTCAATACATAAAGGGAGACCTTTTTTCCCATAAAGCTGCGGTGAAGTCTGCTAGTGTAATTTTGGCCCATGCGTGCAATTGCCGGGGATCATGGGGTGCCGGAGTAGCGAAGGCATTTCTCAAAGAATACCCTTCTACGTTTGAGGTCTATGCCGAGTTCTGTGAAAAGCATCGTGCTGACCCCGCGAAGCTTCTCGGGTCTACATTGCTCATTCCTTCGAAGCCTTCAGATCCTGGAAATTCTACTGATGCGGTTTCCTACGTTGCATGTCTTTTCACTAGTGATTACTTCGGAGCCAAAAAATTAGGGCCCAAGGACATTGTTAGGTATACAGCACTGGCAATGGAGGACCTCAAGCACCAGATCGATGCATTGAAGAACAAGATTTCGTTTGAAACTTCTAGCAATGGAAAGCCAGTTGTGACTATGCCCAAGATCAACGCGGGATTGTTCGGCGTGCCCTGGCCCCAGACCGAGCAGGCTTTGGATGAGTTGGACGGCCTAGACATCAATGTATACGTTATTGACTAGGGTCTTTAATATAATTTCTGCCGTAAGACATACGAACAGTCTTTCAACGCTTTTTGTAGATCTACGCAGGTAAATAGATATACAGAAGCGAGCATTCTTCCTGGCGAAAAATCCATACGATAGTTTTATGGGCAAAACAAGCATGTTCTAGTTTTATTTGTAGCTGTTCACACTAGATCACATTGAGTTAAGATGGGAAATATCTTCGCATTTGACGAGGAGGCGACGGTTAGTTTTCTGGCAGAAAAGACATTTGTTCAGGAAGAGGATTCATGCGATGAGCTTGATGATGGTTTTCAAAACCTTAAAATTGAACACAGGACACTCATTGGGTCTCATGAGGAGACTGGGTTTCGCTCGAGACGGCGTTCATCTGTATACCTGAGGCTCTCTGTGAATACACCATCGTCTGTTCCTCGTAAATTGAGTATTCCAGCAGATTACGCTGGGGAAGAACCCCAAGGGAGTGCTGAACCAAAGGGATATCTTCGTACTATACATGACTTTGAGCCAATCAGGGTGTTGGGGCAAGGAGCGTACGGGAAGGTATACTTAGTCCAAGATAAATACACAAACAGGCTTTTCGCTCAGAAGCAGATAAGAAAGCCAGCCGTTCATATGATTGAAGAAAAGGGGGATGTGTATGAAAGGCTGATCAAGCGAACCATTTCGGAGAAGCAGATTTTGTCCAGCATCACGCACCACCCCAACGTTGTCAAGTTGTTCTATGCTCTACAGGACCACGACAAGTTCTATCTAATTTTGGAGTACCTACCCGGCGGAGAGCTTTTTCGACACCTAACACATAATAACTCGCTTGGAAACGCGTTCAAGGAGGACGACGTTGCATTCTACGCTGCCCAAATGGCACTAGGATTGAGCCACCTCCACCAGATAGGAGTAGTTTACCGTGATTTAAAGCCAGAAAATTGTTTATTGAATAGTGCGGGCCACTTAGTGTTGACTGACTTTGGACTTTCGAAAGATATTGGGGGCCCTGACGATGCATGCACTTCAATAATTGGCACACCTGAGTACATGGGACCGGAAGTATTGAAGGGCGAAAAATACGACTACCAAGCCGATTGGTGGTCTTTGGGCTGCGTGATATTTGATATGATGGCAGGAAATCCGCCCTTCACTGGAAACTCACACAAATCTATACAGAATAAGATCATAAAACAGAAGCTCCAGATACCATTCTACTTTTCGCTCGATGCCAAAGATATCCTTTCCAAGCTTTTGAATAAGAACCCAGCGAAAAGGTTTCAGGTCGATCAGAAGTGGGATGCTTTCAAAAAGCATAGGTTTTTTCGCAAAATAGACTGGCTGCTCCTAGAGTCACAGAGCCCCGAGATCAATCCACCCATAAAGCCCCTAATCACAGAACCAAAGTTGGCTGAGAACTTCTCGGCAGAGTTCACGAGTCTTAAGGTCAGCACCCTACTCCCTAGCGTACAATCCGACAATATTCCGATATCACCACACAATTCACAAGACGCAGATATATTGAGGTTCAATGGGTTTAGTTACACTGCCAGCCCCAGCTATATCGATCGTTTCTGTTAACGTCATTGCTGCAATGGCATCGTCACCAACACAAAGTAGTGCACATACCAATATTATTGCCAGGTCAGATTAAACGAGTTTTGACCGCAGGCGCTAGTTTATAAGATTATTGAACTGTTTATAGAGAGATTTAAACAAATATAGTAATATAACAATATGGCGATGGATGAAGCGTTGATTTCTACTATCAACAAATTACAGGATGCCTTGGCACCCCTTGGTGGTGGATCGACGTCACCTGTCGACTTGCCACAAATTACAGTGGTAGGCTCACAGTCGAGTGGTAAATCGTCGGTTTTAGAGAATATAGTGGGACGTGATTTTTTACCTAGAGGAACAGGTATTGTGACAAGAAGACCATTGGTCTTGCAGTTGATTAACAAAAGACCAACTCAGAAGACGAGTTCGGAATTGAAGGGAATACATACGACCAACGACAAGGGTGAGGCTTCTGAAAACAACGCCGACGAGTGGGGTGAGTTCTTGCACTTGCCAAAGAAGAAGTTCTTCAACTTTGAGGAGATCAGAGACGAAATTGTGAGGGAGACAGATGCAAAGACAGGAAAGAACTTGGGAATTTCATCCGTTCCAATCAACTTACGGATCTACTCTCCTCACGTTTTGACTTTGACATTAGTCGATTTGCCTGGTTTGACCAAGGTCCCTGTTGGTGACCAGCCAAAGGATATCGAGAGACAGATTCGTGAGATGCTTTTGAAATTTATTTCCAAGCCAAACGCCATCATTCTTTCGGTTAATGCTGCAAATACAGATTTAGCCAACTCGGATGGTTTGAAATTAGCTCGCGAGGTTGACCCTGAGGGTTCTCGTACTATTGGTGTATTGACCAAGGTAGACCTTATGGATCACGGTACTGATGTGATTGATATTCTCGCTGGTAGAGTGATTCCTCTCAGATTCGGTTATGTTCCCGTGATCAATAGGGGACAAAAAGATATCGAATCTAAAAAGACCATCAAAGATGCGTTGCAGGATGAAAAGGAATACTTTGAAAACCATCCTTCGTATAAGGCAAAGGCCCACTATTGTGGAACCCCTTACTTGGCGAAGAAGTTGAACGGTATTTTGTTGCACCACATCAAAAGTACTCTTCCAGATATAAAGATGAGAATCGAACATTCTTTGAAGAAGTACCAAAACGAGTTAAGCTTGTTGGGTCCTGAGATGTCTGAGTCACCTACATCGATTGCTCTCAACATGATTACCAATTTCTCGAAGGATTACAATGGTATTTTAGATGGTGAAGCACGAGAACTCTCGTCCCAGGAATTGAGCGGAGGTGCTCGTATATCTTTCGTCTTCCACGAGATCTTTAAGAATGGTATTAATGCTTTAGATCCATTCGATCAGATTAAGGATGCTGACATAAGAACTATAATGCATAATACCTCTGGTTCAGCTCCCTCGTTGTTTGTCGGAACACAAGCCTTTGAAGTCTTGGTGAGACAGCAAATACGTCGTATGGAAGAGCCTTCACTTCGTTGCATTAACTTAATATTTGACGAATTGGTTCGTATTTTATCTCAGATCATTTCGCAACCGCAATATTCTCGTTATCCTGGGTTGAAAGAGCAATTGTCCAACCATTTTATCCAATTCCTTAGGGAGGAATTGATACCTACGAATCAGTTTGTCAGTGACATTATTCTGTCTGAAGAAACTTATGTTAATACTGCTCACCCTGATTTACTTAAAGGCTCTCAGGCAATGGCTATTGTTGAAGAAAAATTCCATCCAAAAGCCCAAGTCGCTGTCGATCCAAAGACAGGTAAGCCATTGCCTCCTTCTCAACAACCCCTGCATCCAAACCTGGCTCAAGAAGAATCTAATGGTGGGTTCTTTGGTGGGTTCTTTTCATCGAAGAATAAGAAGAGACTCCAGTTAATGGAACCACCACCTCCTGTTTTGAGAGCCACTGGTGCTATGACAGAGAGAGAGACAATGGAAACAGAGGTTATTAAATTGCTCATCAATTCCTACTTCAACATCGTGAAAAGATCTGTAGCCGATGTTATTCCTAAAGCAATAATGCTCAAATTGATCAACAAGTCAAAAGACAGTATCCAGAAAGAATTGTTAGAGAAGTTGTACAACTCTCCAGACCTTTCTGATATGGTGAAGGAGAACGAATTGACTGTGCAAAAGAGAAAAGATTGCTTGAAAATGGTGGAGGTTTTAAAGCATGCTAGTGAAATTGTATCTAGTGTTTAATTTATACTTCATTTTATATTGTTATTATCTTATGTTGAGTGCTTACTTCTTTTTTCTTTTTGATGTGCTCTGTGTGTTTAGACTTAAATAAAGTTTATCAGTTTAAAACACTTTCATTGTAAACTAATGAATGGATGTTCTGAAGTATTATTCATGAGCTTGGTAACCACTATGATGGATGTCTCAGAATATCAAATTTGTGTAACTTTTGATTTTTCTTTTTTTTTTCTAATTTTCCTCATTTGCGAGTCATTAAAATGTGAATTTCTTTGAAGTTCTTAAAATTTTCATACCTTATTGAAGATATAAAAAGACACTTAACAGGCTTTTAGGCGAAAAGTAAAATTAGCGTATTCAATTAGGAGCAAAAGGTAATTATCGTATCATCGAGAGCAACAAAGATAGTAAGGATATTGATAATCGAAATTTAAAGCGATAGAGTATTATTCAAATCAGATAAATAAGACAGAGACGGTTAGGTTGGAAATCTAACTGATATTTTATTTATCGCAGAGCTATTAAATTAGTATTTAGCGAGCATTTTATGCCGAAGAAAGCGTCACGACGTAGTTTGTTCATTTCTAAAGTAATTGAACCAGGATAGCACCAGTTGGCTTCTGAAAAGTAACTAAAAGTTAAGAAAGGATAAACATATAAAATATCAGCAGAAATTTTCTCATTTTTCCTTTTTACAATTTGAATTGATATATTTCACTTGGTTGTTGAGTTCCCCCTTCCACCAGTGAATAATCAGAAGAAAAAGAAGGAAGAAAAAAAAAAGCAAAAAAAAACTTAATTTATTGACCTTGGTTGGAGCGTTTCTATCTACTTCTTTGTACGTTTCAGACCCTGTTCGATTGAAGAAGGAAAGAGATTTCAAGCAAAGTTTTGTTTTCGAAGTACTATACATATTTCTGAAACAATCCTTTGGATTTTGCATCATATTAAATCAAAAGTTTAATTGAAGTTTTTGGTTTTCGTTTAGAAAAGAAAAAAAGGAAAAAAAAGATTATCTACAAGCTTAAAAAATTCTCAGATGGTTGCCCCTATCTACTTGGAAGAATCTTATATTGATAGTAAGTTATCAAATGATTTAGATTCTAGTTACGCATTTGAGGGCCCAGAAAAGCTACTCGAAATATGGTTTTTTGACTCGGCAGATGATATTAGTAGTCCGGGAAAGGGACTTCGTGCCATTCCACATGATGAGTGGGTCAAGATATTGGATTTGGTGAATTGTAAAATTTTGTCGAGGAAGACTTCAAAGTTTGTAGACGCCTATTTGTTATCAGAGTCTTCTTTATTCGTTTTTGATCACAAGATCATTTTGAAGACATGTGGGACAACTACTACTTTAGCATGTATTGGTGAGCTATTCAAAACTGTCGGTAGATATGTGTTTGGCACCAAGAATGACAGGGTACATGTATCTCGTGTGTTTTATTCCAGAAGATCTCTTATGTTTCCTGAGAAGCAGAAATTTATTCACAGAGACTGGAAGAACGAAGTCAAATTACTTGACAAGTATTTTTCCAATGGAAAGAGCTATATTGTAGGCGATTTCAACAGCGACGATCACTGGTACTTGTATATGGGAGGTGATCAAGATACTGAAGAGTCATCTGGAAACGATCAAACATTTGAAATTTTGATGACTGAGCTTGATCAAGAAAGGTCAAAGATTTTCCACACGGATCGGAAACCTGGCGATGCGCCTACTACCGAACTGGAGGATTTAGATAGTGGATCTCTGGGACATCAGTTGGGCCGCAACACTATGGTTAAATCGCAACTTGATCTGTTGTTTGATGACGAGGAGAAGAAAGGCGGAGCTTCACATTTGCCTTCTCCAGGGGAGTCTGTGTTTGATTTTGATTTTGAAAAGGAAAGGCCTCAAGGTAATAGTTTGATCGAAACTTCTGAGAAGGAGAATAATCTAATTCATGATGCCTTTTCATTCACACCTTGTGGATATTCTTCCAACACGATTGCAAGAAATAATGACTTCTACTACACCCTCCATATCACACCAGAAGATGGATGGTCCTATGCTTCTTTTGAAACAAATTATCACTTTGGAAAGAAGTCTCCCGTCAGTATTTCCTCCGTATTGTTGAAAACTTTGAAAGTTTTCAGGCCAGGTAAATTCTCTCTCACTTTTATGACAGAATCTGGAGGTCATGACGATGGCGATATGGTTATACACGAGCTTTCAAGCAATGCGAGCGACGTTAAGGAATTGGGTTACGAGAAGCAAGAGAGAGTGTTGTATGACTTAAAGAATGGGTACAAACTTTTGTACCTAAACTTTGCAGCTCAGTTCCGTACCAAAGCTTAGGCTGAATGCTTAATGGGGGGTATTGGTGGTTAGTATTTAACAAGAACATATAATTGCTCTGAGTTATAATGCTGGCGAAGAGAACTAGTTTTTTTCTATCTTCGAAAACCTAACGCCAATACTTAAGCACTTACAGTCTCAATTGGTAATTTTTTCCTTTTTTTATAACAGATTCGATCTCGATATCGATGTTATGTTTTTTTTTGCATATCTTCTCTGATATGACACTTAACAAGCTGAAACGAAGAAAAAAAAACAAAAAAAGCAAGAGTATTATACTTTCAATCCAAATGTTTGTTGGAGTTTTAATTTAAATTTTTTCTGCTCCAAGACTCACGATGTTTACTGTTTTGTATCTATTATTACGCCAATCTAAGTATGTATAACTATTAAATAGCAGAGCGAAGTCATAAAGCCTTTCCAATAAGCATAGTTCTCAAAAGAGAGATGTAGAGTGACTCTTGTCGTAATGACAGGGATTGCTGTGACCGTATGTGCCTAAGAAATCCAAGAACAAGCAACAATGTCGCATTAACGTTGCATAGATACCTCTTGGGATCCGCTACGTAGTGGAAAATTCTGAGCAAACAGGCTCAGCTGAAAAACTGGTGAAATCCTCAGAAACACGTACGGAGTGACACAGCTGCAAGAAACCAATCAACCTAAACCGCGAGGTGTAGTTCCATTCAAACGTCGTTGACAGAATATCTCTACAGACTAGAATGTATTATGACACAAAGAGAGTAGGATAATTAAGGCACGTGCACAATCATGTGATAAACAATTGGTGTCTCAGTTTTTATGTTCACTGGAGAGAGACTTGGAGAGGGCATAGAAGCAGTTCGGTTTCAGAGATCAGGCCGGCACAGGGAAAGGGCGAGCCTTAGGATACGTACAATCAGTCTGAGAGATTCCAGGATACGACGGGTGGGAAATTCATGACGGGCAACGAAGCAGAAAAAGAAATCATGAAACAAACTAGAATCCAATGTATGCAGCGAAAATGTTATATTTGAACTGAACAAGGGGGGTCAACACAATTGAAAATGTAACAACCGTGAAAAACTACTCAGGAGAATAAATAGGATTTAATCACTAATTAATACCCAAAATATATACATAAATTATACATCAATTAGAGACTTTAACTTAGAACTTTTTACCGAACAAGATGACTTGGAGTTGATCGTACATGGAGATAACACCAGCAGAAGCAACACCTCTCAAGATGTTAGCACCACAACCCTTGAACAAGGAGGAGACACCTTCAGCAGCGACAACTTGCTTGAAACAGTCGAAAGCACCGTTGTACTTAACGGCTTGACCAGAAGTCATCATCATTCTTCTTCTAACGGAATCCAATGGGTAGGAAGCAGTAGAAGCACCGGTGGTAACAACCCAACCCAACAAGAAAGAGGCGAGGAAAGAACCCTCCAATGGACCGACAAGAACGATTGGCTTCAAGGAATCGTACAAACCGAAGTACAAACCTCTGTAGACAATGATACCAACAACAGATGGACCGAAACCTCTGTACAAACCAGCAATACCGTCAGAAGCAAGGGTCTTCTTGTAGACATCAATCAAACCGTTGAATTGTCTCTCACCGGTACCCTTGGAGGACTTAGCGTCGTTAGCCAATCTGGTTCTGGCGTAGTCCAAAGAGTAGACAAACAACAAAGAGGTGGCACCAGCCAAACCACCGGAAGCCAAGTTACCGGCGAACCATGTCCAGTAACCCTCGTCCTTCTTGAAACCGAACATAGCCTTAAACTTGTCCTTGAAAGCAAAGTTCAAAGCTTGGGTTGGGAAGTATCTGATAACGTTGGCGGTGTTACCTCTCCAGAAAGAGGTGATACCTTCGTCAGCAGCAGTTCTTCTGAAACATTCAGCAATACCATCGTACTTTCTAGACAAACGACCTTGCTTGATCATCTCATCTTGGTTTTGGATCAACAACTTGACTCTCTCAATTGGAGCGGCAGCAGTCTTAGAGACGGCGGCGGAAACACCACCCATCAAAAAGTCGGTAAGGAAGTTAGATTCTCCACTCATTGTGTTTATATTTGTCCTTGTGATTAAAATCTATTGAATATATACGGCTTCTTCTACAGAACTAGAAAATTATGCCTTGAACAGTGCTATTCCCTCTCTTATATTCTTCTTCACGGATCGCCTGAAAATCCCTCTATATATATTCGACATTTGGCGGGCAACGAAAAATCTTTGCGAGCTTCTAATTGGCTCGCTGCGCGCTGTTCCCGCGACAGAACCTCCAGCGCGCCGGGTAACACTGCGAGCTCGGTGTTATTTATCCTTTTCTTTTTCTTGTGGAGGATTACTTGGAATGCCGCTTGCTTCCGGCCTGTGAGTGTTTAGTGCAACGCGGTGAGCACTGTGCTGGGAGAGGGCGGGTGTCTGCTACAGCCTACAGTATCAATTCCGTTGGCGTACGGATCTTTGTATTTATTCTTAGACTCATGTGCGTTTTTGCAAGCGTGGTGGGCGTTCCGCGAGGGGCTCTTCCCGGAGGTTCGCGCGGGTCATCTATACAGAAAAAGTCGTGGACTGTCGAGGTGATCTCAGTTTTGTGCATTAATTCGCCACGACGGTGGCACTAAGCTGCCACTAAGGTGCGACATAGATGCGCTGCTGAGGGCGCGCCAACGGTTTACCCGCCCTGGTCGCCTCGGCTAGCGTGCTGTGAGTGGACCGATCTTGAGGGATGCCTGCATTGCTGTAGACGAAAAAAGAAAAGCGAAAAACAGAGGATGGCCCGGCAATAACACGGTTCCGATTTGTCCCGCGCACAGATGTCGTGGTGCGTGTCGCAGCACTATGTCGCGTGTTAATTTCCAAGCGGGCTCGGAGTACCCGGCATATTTGCTTCCATTTTTTTTGCAGCCAGATGCTCGTGGCGTTAGGGCGCCGATCTGTTACCGACATCCCTTTCTGCTTCTCCTCTGCACCAGAAGCAGCTAGAAAGCCATCTGAGGAGGGGTATTAGCCGCTCTAGAACACAGCGGCTAATAGCCGCTAAGCACCGGACTTATCTTAGTATCCCGGTGGGGGTATCGTCTGGTGGTGGTTTTCTTTATCCCCCGAAAACCCCTCCTATGCCGTAATAGACTGAGACGCCAGCTGGGGTGCGAGACGACGCGGCAGCGGCTACACGAGCTACTGCGATACCTATGTTTAGGGCACCAAGGTAAACTAGGGCTGCTTGCTTCGGAGTTTGGACCCGGCCGAAATCTCATAAAGAGTACCCCCACTATTTAGCACCTAAGGGCGCTGCCCCGATGTGATTATCGTTGCAAGAGAAACGGCATCCTTTACCCTTATCTTACAAGTCGCAATGGTGCCAAGTATAATAGTATACATATACCTCTTTTATTCGTTTGCTATACAGACACTAGGGGCTTCCTCTCCCCCCTCTATTGTTTAAAATTACAGCTATTCTATTTTGATAACAAAAAACAAAAGTTTTCTTTCCGTATTCTTTGCTGTTTTGCTAGCTCTATATACATCTATAGCTTTTTTTTTCTATTCCATTGAAAAACATGTTAGGACGCATCCTTTGACGCAGACAAGCGACGGGAACCGAAGTCCTCCAAGGCAATCTCTTCAGTCCGTAAAGATGTACTATCAGTAGCGTTGTACGAGTCAAATAACGAGCCGCTATCGTAGAAAGATTGAGTGTTGTTGTTACGACTAAATCTGCTCCACACAGAGCGACGGTTAGAGTTTTGACTACTAGGGTTATGCGAGCCTGCCACATTGTTAGATGAACTCCCAGGAGCAGACTCCAGCAAACGAGGATGAGGAAAATGACGAATGCGCTGTGTGAACGAAGATCTAATGTTACGCCTGTTATCAGCTGGGAACGTCATTTCAGCGTCGTTAATACCATTCTTCAAGTCTAGCTGACCCTCATCTTCGTTCATACGCGGACTAGAGAAATTTCGAGAGCCACGGGGGCTATGGTGTTGGTGGGGCTTGACTTGCTGCTGTTCCAAATCGGTGCTTGTAAAAGACAGTGATGGAGGTGACGCGGCACCCATACTCATACGACGTAATGTGTCGGTAGTGTAATTGCTGATTTTGGGTCTGTCTGGGTCGGTTGGGTCATAATCCTCAGGATAAGGATCAAAGTCACCCCGGCGGACACATTCTCGAATGAGATCAACATCGGCTGGCCAATACATTTTCTTCACAAAATCATAGAACTGTCTTGGGATCAAGCAAATCAACACACCAATGAACGTGCACGCCCAGGTTGAAGCGGAGCCAAATACTTGCGAAGCTGCTTTGTAAAACTCAGCACTCCTCATAGAGGAGGTCCATATTCCTGTCCAACCATAGACTATTAATATCGATAATGCAACGATCAACAGGGATAGCCAATCCCACCTGTACTGATGAGATAAAATGTACAAGTTGCATGAAATACACGAAATACATGTAACAACAACACCTACCCAAAAACGGTGGTCAAGTGGCAAACCCTGCAGATTCTGAAAGCCCTTGTAATACATGAGGTAAGGGAAGAAAAAAGATATGACTGATTGGTACAATGCGTCAATCATGTACCACCAGAATTTGGACTCTTTGAACTCACTTCGCGTGATACCAGATCTGTAGAGTTGGGGTACTAACAATGAAACCTTTGCAGGAACGTCCTGGTCGAAAATACCCAAAAATATGACTGGCAACGACGTGAATGCCAAATTATAGAACATCAAATATGTATACTCAAATAAATATGAACCATCAAAATCACTGAACACTCCGAACCAAAAGAGTGCAATGGAAAAAATTACATTTTTGAAGAAGAAACTAGGGACCATCTCACTGAACTTCTTGTATGACCACCTACCATGAATAAGTAATAATCTTGTTAAGAACCTGAATTGACCTATAGCATAATCAGAAGACATTGCTGCTTGACGCCCTTCTTCTCCTGCAATTCCTACTCCCACATTTGCGGCTTGAATCATCGCAACATCATTGGATCCATCTCCGATTGCCAAAGTCATCACATCAAGTGAGTCCTTGACTAATTTAACAACAGCAGCCTTTTGAGCGGGCGAAACACGACAACATAACACAGCCTTGCACTGTTTACACAACAAGAGAAATTTCCTTTTTATATCTTTATCATTTAGCACGATTTTAAGCGCATCACCATCAATGACAACGCCAAAACCTTCGCTAGGGGGCGTGTGATCATCCGAAGCTTTCTCAACTTCTTCTATCGTTCCATCCATAATGAAATGTGACTTCAACAACAGACTGATCATTTTGTTCACTACAAGTGCCTCTTTGTCACTCTCAAGTATACCATACTTTTGTCGATCTGTATCAGAGAGGTCTGATTTGAGAATCAATAGATCCATGTCATTGGTCAATAAGTTACACGAAAATCCTATGTTGATGGCTGTTTCAACCTTATCACCAGTCAAAACCCATAACTTTATACCCGCATGGGCCAAAATCTCAATAGAGTCCGGAACACCCTCTTGCAACCTATCCTCAATTGCAGTACCACCAAGTAATATCAACTCCCTTTCGATAGAGCTAGCAACCTCTTCCATTTTAGCTTCTCTATGGTCAAGTGAAGACGCTGCTTCTAAATGGCGTTTATTCCATTCAGTGTATTCCGACCATGTGAGTTCTCTTTGAGCCACACACAAAGTTCTTAAACCTTCAGTGGCAAATTGTTCCAAATGACTAGCTGTTGAATTGAGCATCTCACGGTCGTTACGAGTACGAGACAAACGATCATAGATTATAGAGTCAGCACCTTTGCATATCAACAAGGCTCTGGGCTCTCCACCTTCTATGTCACTTGGGATCTTCACTATAGCACTCATCCTTTTTCTGGTTGAATTAAATTCAAGAGTGTTCAAAAGCTGATACTCTTTTGTAGTTCCTTGAATTTCAACTAAAACACCACTGGTGGTGTTACCTTTAAACACAAAGCCCAAGCCTCTAGCAGTTTCGACTAAGGCTGATTCATCAGGCGATTGCGCTTTCAAAAGTAAATTTTCGGGATTCTTAGGGTCTTCTTCTACCAATACAGAATGACACAATGCTAACACTAACATGAAATGCTCATTGGCACTCTTTTGTTTAAGGTCTTCCTTGTGTGTTAAGTCATCAACAAATTCATCAGAAATAAATGTTAGGCTCTCATGATATTGTGAATTAGACAGTGAAATATTTCTTAATTTTGAAATCATTTCTTCTTTTTCCTTGACAATTAACTCTTTTTCTCTAGTGGCTTCTGAATCAACATCAACTCCTTGTCTTTTTCGAAGGCCAGCATAAGCCTCAGTATAAGCCTTTCCGTATATCTTGCCGTTAATAGTACATTTTTTAAACTCCATTAGATTCTGTGTTAAGGTACCAGTCTTATCACTAAAAACGTATTCAATCTGACCCAAATCATCTGAGATACTCCAGGACTTAGGAGTGCATGGATAATCTATCTTCTTATAATACATTCCCAAATCAGCGTAAATAAAGAAAGCTTGGGCAGTCTTTATGATTTCTATCGTAATGTATAAAGAGATTGGGACCAAGGATTGATACAAGATAAGAGCCACGAAAAAGTCCACTACACCATTCTTAGCCGGTGTGTGAGCTATAGTACCAAATTCAAAATAATCTCTTGAAGTGCCATGAGTTCGGTAATAGAGTCCGTTGACTAGACCGGACACAAAACAAATAACAAATAGAAGAATGAAATTCATTAAAACATAATAATTGAGTTCGTGAGAGACTCTAGATTGCTTGGTTGGAGTGACACCCGCATTAAGCATGATTTTTGTATCATCACCTGTGAATACAACGATTCCAACTACCCATTTTGTATTTCTCAAGGTGCATCCTCTGAGTAAAATATTGTTAATATTGATAGATTCTTGGTTCATCTCATTCGAGTCTTCGGAAAAATACTTCAAATTTCCTTGATAAGAATAAAGATTAGGATGAGGACCCTCACTATTAATCTCAAATTTGTGATTTATCATATCATCGGCTCTTTTAATTTTTTGATGAACAGATCCATATTTCAATGCCTGTCTCACTTTCAAGTTTGTTTCACCATCTAAGTTTTTCGTTTCGACATAACAACAATTATCAGCGTCACTGGTTGCCAAAATTATAACATCTGCTGGGATTTCCTCGTTATTATACACACGTATAGCATCTCCTACCTTGACATCTTTCCAGTATTTGCGTACGAATTTGAGCTGTCTTTCCAGTGCAGACGTGGAAGGACGGCCATGTTGAAATGATCGTCTAAATCCCCCTAAATCTCCAGATGGTCTAGGAGATATTGCAAAGTCACTGTCAAAACTTTTTCTCTGGTTTGTGTTTTCCTCGCTTGTTTCCTTGTTTTGTTCTCGTGTTTTATTTGCCCTTCCTTCCTTGGTAAGGTTCCTTTTACATGACGCGACAAATCTGAATAATAACCTTGAGTTCATTTTTTTGAATCTTCTCCAGTAGGAAACCGTATCTTGATCCAGATTATTATTTTCATAGAAATACTCTTTGCGAGTACAGAGCGGATTGTTATCCAAAATGTGGGTGATTTGGTTATTGATTTCTAAATCACTTGAAGTACGCCTTGAATCTTCAATCGCATCTTTAATAGCGGTAATGATTACAATGGCAATCAAGGGAACCGCCGCTAGCACCGGCGAAGGGACACCAAAGATTTGAAATGCACCCAAAATGACCATCACCAAAAAGTATATGTTGGCAATATTGTGTAGGAACTGATATGAGATGTTTTTTGGCAAAAATGACAAGGGTGTATATCTGGTAGTTCTGATCTTATTACGCGAATAAGTCACTATAGGAGTGCCTGTCTCAGGGTCAAGATACTCGTCTGGTAAAGGAAGATTGAAAACAACACTTCTTTTTTGCTCCTTTCTATCTCTATCATCTTTTGGAGTATCGTCATCGTCATCATCGGAATCCTGCGGAAGTTCGTGGCCAGTGTTCGGCTTCCTTATCGAACCTTGAGGCGAGCGGTGCTTTCGCGACTTATGCCTAAGTGTGCTTCTGTGGTGTAGCAATCCCTTCATAGTTTTATTTCGCCCTATGTCGTTCTGAGGTCTTCCCTTCTTGTTTCGCATGGTACCCCATCTATGTCTTTTTGTTGCTACATCTTCCCCATTCGCCTGCGGATATATATTGTGGTCTGCCCCGACAAACGTGGACTCGTTGCTGTCGGCAAAGGGCGACTTACTGTCGTAGACCTCGTCCTCCAAAATGACGTTTCTATCCATGAAGGGCGACTCCACACCGCTATGCATTCCGTGCTTGCCATGGCCGTTTCCCACGCTAGACCCCGACGCTGACGTCGGCGGCGTGGAGGAGGCGCCAGGAATGTGAAATCGAAGCGACAGCTTCGTGGCCCTGGGACTCGCTACGTTCATGTTCGGCGTGTTCATCACACTATCGACGCTCTCCGAGTCCGTCTCGTAATCCGCGCCCGCCGTGCGGACAGCGAAGTCTGCCAGCGAGTGCCTGATCGACCCAGACGGCAGTCTTGCTGACTTAAAACTATCCTCACTGAAGTTCCGTCTGTCTGACACCCTGCGCACCCCGTTCTCTCCCGCTGCGTCTTCCTGTTCTCCAATCCAACCCTGCTTACCATCTTCAAACGGACTGCCCTCTGAACTTTCTCCCTTGTTTCTGTTTCTATTCTTTCGAAAACTCATAATGCTCTAAGACGTGAACACGTCTTTTATTTCCCGTTCCGAAACTAAACTTCCTGATTTCAAGTCCTTCTATTTTTTACTACCAGTTCTATAACCAATACTTTCTTACCTCTATTTTTGATCTTCTTTCAACTTCTTTTACACTTATGTTTCCCTCTACCACCTCAACTCTTTCACCATTGAAAGATCAAGAAAAGCTGATTTCAAAAAGCGTTGGAACCTGTGAAAGGAATTAAGCGCGGTGGTAAAAAGGAGGAAAAAATTTTGTTGCACGGATCAAAAAGCGGTTTTGAACTTGAAAAACGATTACTAAGTGGTAGAAAACAAGTTTGTAAGTATTTGACGGCTATTAGTAGGATGTATTTTGGAATTTTGAGAAGGAATTGAGTATATGCGTGGTGTAGGTTCGAAAAGCGGAAGGTTTGGGATGTGACCAGCGCCTTGTCGAAAAAGTAGTTATAACGGCGAGGGTTGCACAGGGCTTTCCTGGGACAAAAAAAGAGAACGGGACTAGAGACGTTATCGTTCATTATGTATGTCAAGGAAGGAAGTACGTAGCTATTTAGAAGGGGCGCAAGCGGTGAGTCCGCCTCGCGGTGGTAGGGGAGCTATGGGGACGGACGTCTTGGGACTATAGTTTCCTGCAAGGGACGCGGTACGTGCGGCCGGCCGGTCAGGAACATAGTGGGTGTAGAAGAATTCGGGAATGGAGAACAGGGACAGCCAGATGGGCTCGGCGAAGAAGGTGCAGGGCAGGCGGGCGGCGGCGAGGAGGTGGGCGCGAGCAAAGTGGGCGGTTTGATGCTCCAGGGGACCCTGGCGGGTCTATATCCCGCAACGGCCGTCGAGAGGACATTGAGACTCGCTACTGCGGCTGCGCAGCAGCGTACTTCGCAGTCCACTCGCGGGCAACCTTGATGGCGGCCTGCTCGTCCTTCTTCCAGTCCTCGGCCACGTCGTTGGCCAACGGGTCGTCGGGGTTGGGAGCCGCCAAAAGCGCCTGGATGGAGAGCAAGATCGTTCTTATCTGCAACGCAGGGCTCCAGTTGTCCTTGAGCACATCAAGACAGATTCTGCCCAACTTGTCGATGTTTGGGTGGTATATCTTGGTTAAAAACCTCACCTTTGGTGCACACATCGGGTAATCGTCTGGAAGGAAGAGCTCCAACTTGAAGAGCCCATTCTCGTACGGCGAGGAGGATGGACCCTCGATGGTGACATGAAAGTAACGGAGGTTCTCCTCTGAAGGTGTGGCCGTGATCCCAGGAACAGGGTCCGACACCAATCTTTCGGTTTCCTTGATTATTCTTTTTGGTAAAGCTGCCATCTTGCGGCTCCTACTTCTGTTCTGTATTGGGCGGTGCCTTCGCTGTTTCTCTGTGTAAGTCTCAGTCTTGCTTAGGTCGAGCTGGATAGATAAATAAAATTAATGTCAAACTGCTTCAGGGCCCTTAGTGTATTGCGATAACGTACCACAGTGCAGCTAAACTAAATTCCTGTTTTTCCGTGCTTCGATGGCTCAGTATATTGACAGCTCAGATTTATGTGATTCCTATATTCGCCTATATAGGTATCCAGTTTGTATCACTCTGGCAGTTTGTATAGTCACGATGATGATAGGGAACTACTAACCTCTAGTAGTTTCGCTGGTGGTGCCTCGCTGAAGCACATGTCGCCACCCCACGACCTATAACCGCCTATACGTCGTGTGGAGATCAAGTATTATAGTGAGCTTTAGACATCTTCACCATTCGATTAGACAGAAGGTGTACATTCTACTTTCGTCTTGCTCCGTCGACAGGTCTATACACGGAGAATCTCATACAGTTGCTGTTTTCTAATTAGGTACAGCACGGTTTTTGAAGAGAATTTGGTGCTACGGATACTTTGGCTCATCAAAAAATCTGGCCTGCTGAAATTGTTGCAGACATAACGAGGATTTCACCCGCTACTTGGGCACACTAAGGAGGTTCTGATATACGTATTAGGACAAACTGAAAAGGTGCTACTTCCGTCTGACGTAATCGTTTAAAAAAGTATTTACTGCTACTTCCTGAGTCCATTAAAGACACATTCTTGCATTTAGCCTAGTTGCTTCAGACTCGTCCAGATATGACTAACGCACCACAAGGTCCCCCATTTTCGCACAGGTTAATCGTCGGCACCTTTGCTGTTTTTGCAGGTATATATGTGATATGGCGGACTGGGAGAGACTTTGAGTTTGTAAAGTTTGAGCCTCGCTCACGAGAAGAGATCGAGAGAAGAAGGAGGGAGAAGATCCCGATCAGTTTCCACCAGCTTGAGTCCAGGACACTCGACTATACTCCCGAGGCTAAGGAGAGGCTTCAAGACTATTTGGCACTGGAGAAACATAAGGACGAAAACAACAATAGCTCCCAGAAGTAATGAAATAATAGAACACTACTGATGTATGTTTTGGTGTCTTGCTCCTCTAGCATCGTCCAGTTATCCATGACGTTCTCTCATATATGTCTCATGCCATCTCTGCTCCTTCTTTATTTAAGAGGAACAAGTTTTAGTTGGTGTTGGTGTTGGAATATTAATTTGATTTTCACTACTTCAAGACGGTATCCCCATGCATGGTTTTAGCGTCTTACTCTCTCGAAGACTTGTACTTAGCCCGGATCGAAACACACTCTCTAAAATTCCATCATCAGATACTCTGTTGTCGAAGAATATGCTCTTGGTTTCAAAAAGATGATAAAACGGCGAGTCCAAGAAGCCTGAACTCAAAGAGGGACAAGACCCCGGCGCCTGTGGTATGACTGATGATTTTTTCGTCGCATCGGATATCACCATAATTGTTTATGGTATCTTCTAACTAGGATGTGTCTGATTGAATGAAACAGCCAAGCATGCCACTGTTGCTGATGCAAGGCATACCCACCCCTTCTCAGTTTCAGCTCTCAGTTTCTATTTATTCTCTTTTGTTTTATCACCTAGATGCAAGAGCCAACTTGAATACTCTACATTCGCCGGTTTTGGATGGAGTAAATAGACTTTTTTTTTTTTATTTCATCTACAGTTGATGAGAAGGGAGATCGGAATATACACTCAAAGAGGCTCTTGGAATAATGAGATACTACTTCGTCATTGAATACAAGAGGAGAAGATATTTTATATGCGATGAAAAGACTACCTTTGGTCAACCTTTGGCCAACCTGTGGCCCTTAAAAACTAAATAGTCTCACATGTACATATAATCCTACAGTAACCAGTTTATGGAGCTTTGTATCACACTCGTATTCCGCGGGTATTCTTTGGACGTGGTCAAAGGAAAGTTTTACCTTTCAACCTACCTGCTGATTGCCTAATGTGATTCTAACCCCATCTTTTCCTTTCCAAGATCGTAGAGACTACTTGTTTTGTAAATCACTAGCCTAACTAGGGCTTTCCCCATATTATTACGAACCTCCTTGTTGCCAATTTCCATATTAGACTGCTCATATTCCGAATGAATTCGGGGTTGTACCCCTCAGCTTTACCTGTCTTGTGAAAATTGATTGTATCTCAAGCGAAACTCTGCAATTGATCTCATTCTCACTATGTGCAAACTTTCAGTGGATTTTGAATACGTTACATTGAATAGCACAATGATATCAACGTACTGAGAGGCACGTAGCCCCTTCCGTTGCCCTTCCGATATCAGTTTTGCTTGACAGGAAAATGCCTGCGAATGAGTGTGAAAAAGTTTTACTTACTGCCTTGATATGTAGTGGATTCTCATTGCGCATCTTGGATGTAGAACAAAAAACAAATTATTCTTGGTAACGGTTCGGAATACTGCTGAGTCTCCACTCCAGAAACCGAAATGAGATCCTTGCAGTCCTAGTGTTGTATTTGAGTGTCCAAAGGGGGTAGTAGGATGACATTGGGTGGATCCAGAACTGAAGCGAAGAAGATCGACTAGCAATAGTTTAATCGGTCATTTGACTATCTTTTTTGGGTTAGCCTCTGTCGTTTGAGCTCTTGCACCACAAGAACTTTGAAATCGGATTTCTTAAGCTCGAAATGAGGTAGTTAGGATTTTCTAGGCTTCTTAGAAGGAAAGAAAGTGGGTAGCTTTGCAGCAAGGAGCTGCAAGCAAACAAGGCTTTTGACAGCGTATACGAACTTCTGTAGGAATTCCCCTCATATTCTGAAATGTGAAACAGAGACGAAAGAGAAATTCAGCCTAGATAGGCAAGACTAGTGCATCGTAGATAATACAGGTTTTCTTAGAGAAGCCAGGCATAAACGGAGGTCTAAAAGAAAGGAAAAAAAAAAAAAAGTTAGAGTACGAAGAGAACTGTATCGATGCGACAGTCATTGATAAATACACTCCGCTCTACTCCGCTAAGTAAGATTAACTGTGCATGTATAATTCAAGTGAGGAGGAAGTGGAGTGAAATACTAGCGAAATCGTCGATGTACGTAGGAGTGGTTCTGGAAAGCATTGCGTCTGTCCTATCAAATAAACTCCTTGCAACGGATTGAGAATATTTTCGTCCCTCAGGTTTGGCTCCAGCATATGTTGCCGTGCATCGTAGCGGTGAGCAACAGGAGGGCAGCTCGACCTCGAGAAATCCAACAAATTTCTAAAACTCCGTGCCTGTCATCAAAGACCCTGTATTCGCTAGACCATGGCCGCCCTAGTTGCACAACAATTTCAACCGGCAGCCCTACTTGTACCGGTGGTGCATCTCCGAAGCCAGAAGCAAATGAAAGAACTGTAGCTCATCAGCGAGCCTAATTAGGCCATATTAGAGCATTCGCTTACCTCTATAGGAAATTTGATTACCATTCGACTTTCCTAATTAGGCCTCTATGGCTAATGCTTGCAGCGGCAACGCCCACAATGCTTGTAGCCGTGAAAAGGAACTGCATTAGCAACAGACGGCTGTATGTTGCTGCATCCAATTTAGCTCATTCGGCTAATTGAGTATGCAACTCGCTGCTACAAATCATATTTCCTATTTAGGTAATTCGTTGATTCTCCTCTTTCTCTAAACGGTTCATGCAGCTATCTCTCTCCTCATTGACTGCACATAGAATTTGTTCATATACTGAAGAATCTTATGTCTGTAATATCCTCTTTCCTAATTAGGATTATGAGATGGTGTTAAAATTTCCTATTGAGGTATTTTTCTTAATCGTCAAAACACATGTGCTTAATGAGGAATGTTTTGGGATTATATCATTTCCTGTTTAGTCGTGAGGAGTGCCCTTCATGCAACCCCTTCCCATTCAGGTCTAAGTGTCACATCGCTGAATGGCCCCCAAGCCCACTTCGTCAAAGCACCGGCGTTGTCGCTCATCATCCCTACAAACCAAGCATCTCGCTACTCACCGTCACTTATGAGTACAGAGCTATCCTGACTAACTGGTCTAGACTACCTATGAAATTGTGGGTATCATTCTGCTCGCAGAAGCTAGCATAGTTAGCCATTTCCCGCTTATCTGTTTCCTCTAGTGTTACAACAGTCATCGCCTTTGGTTTAACCAAGAATTTGCCTGCGTTGTCTCCAATAAACCGTTGATGTGAATATGATAATCACAGGCTCCAGGCAAAGCCTGATAGGTGAAAATCGTCCAGGGTAGAATCCGGGGTACACTTTTTAACGCATGATCTGTAGAATGTTTTTTTTTTTTGTTTTTTTGCGCAAACTTTATTTCGTACATTTTATTTTTTTGTATTGATTCTAAAGTAATTACTTTACTGTTTACATCCAAATCTCGACCAATGTATGAAGAAGGATGATGACAATTGAGGTGCAAGAAGGAGGGTTCTCATTGAGGAAAGCGCATAATTGGACATAACAATTCGCATTTGCTGTAGAACCTTTTGGGGATGGGTCTGTAGATTATTTGGAGCAGTATATAACTAGGGAAATCGCTTCATATTGCATACCTAGGTATAAGAGTCAACTAAGATAAATTCTTATAGACTACTAGCAAAAGGCATAAAAAGTCAGGACCCCTAACAGGAAAGAACAAAGGAAATCTGGATAACATTGGCGAGCGTGTCTAACCTTATCACAGATATTGCCAAGATCAAGATAACACTAACGACGGTGAAGCTAATTCAAGAATAGTGACGATTCAGTTCTGAAAGACACTCGTTAAAAAGGCATTGGCAACTACGTAACATAAAACGACACACTGCAATAATGGACAGAGAAATTAAAGTCGCTCCTCCTGCTAATGGAAAAAAATTATGGCGTGTCAAGAAGGCCAACACGGCGAAGCAGAGCGCCGAGGCAAGTAGCACCGTTGAATGCTGGCAAAATTCTCTCAAGATTGCTGCTGGTGCAGGCGGGAAACGCTACAGTGCAAGAAGATCGGGAACCTTGAAGAGACCAAAAAATAGACCTGGAATGCCAAAAAACTTCGTGTTTGTGGACTTGTCTCCAGTAAAGAAAGATGCTTCTGATTCCTCGAGTGAAGTAAGTGACTCGAGCTCTGAGTCTGTGATGAGCAGTGCTGATTTGTCTCCAGCCTCGAGCTTCGATCAGCAATCTCAATATTTCAATGAGAATCCTGCAGATACTCGCGCGTTTCTTCCTGGGTCCCCCAGCAACTGGGAAGAATCTTCATTCGATGATCTCTTCACTTCTTCGCTTATGTTAGGCGACCAATATGGCTTAGGAGTATTCACTAGCCCAGTGAATTCTGAGAATGAGTCTGGAAGCGAATGCTCACAGGTTATCAACTCCTTTGACTCATCCTTACATCAAAATGATTTCTTATTCCCTCAAGGCATGGAATACCATACTTCCTTCCACCAACAGAATCCAGTCTCTATTTCTGTACCCTCTATGACATCAATGGACACAAATTCTTTCATGAACATACCCGCAAGACCTCATGATAACTTGAAGAAGACACTCTCTACTTCAAACATTCCCTCGTTACAACCAGAGACCCAATCTAAGACACTTCCTAAGAAACCAAAAGCAAACTCGGCACCAGGTTCGAGAAAAGCTTCTGGTACAGGAAAGTTCCAATTCAAGTCATACAATGCTCCAAAAAAAGGATATACCCTGAGTTCATCAAAGAACCCCAAATCACCAGTTGAGCAAAACAATCAAAGTGATAATTCTTTCGACACTAGAATACCAAACTACACTTTTACAGAAAAGGACATGGGCTTAGAGGCATTCATGTTGCTTAATGATCAATCAACGAATCTCGGCTACAACAGTTACTCAAGTTCTGATGATACAAACTCTTTGGAATATTGTTCAGAAGCATGCACTCCCATCACCGATCATTCAGATATAGAAGATTTCAAAACTTTGGATCTGCAGTTGGAACAAGGAAACAGTGTATCAAATTCCTGTGGACCCTTGTTGCAAAACTGGCCAGAAAATGAATTGGAAAACTTCAATTTGATATCCTTTTAATTGCAAAGCTCACAATCTTTCATCCAAAGCATAATACCTTACTGCTAAGTCTCTTAGACATCTTTGCATACCCTAGACAATAATATCAAGAATTCTAATATTTCTGTCATATTTACTTCATTTTTATTCTTTAGGATTATCGTTGCATTCTTTATTCGTTTACCAAGTTGAGTTCGGTTTACTATTTCTTGGCTTTTTTAACTATTCTTCATGTTTCTATTGACATTTTCGGATCCATTGTTTGATGTGGATACTTTTTTCATGAATTCTTGATTCTAGGTTATTACGAAGTTAGTACAATGAGGCTAGTATATTATACAAGATAGCATCAGTTATCATTCTACCCTTGCATTTGATATTTTCGAAACTATGGTTTTATCACTAGAACAATCCTACTTTTGTCGAAACGGCTTTTTCTGCTCTTTACGGAACTTGATACCTGAAGTCAGCTTTATTTTAAATAACTTATATGTGTGTATATTATATTTGGTCTAATTTAAACGCTCGATGTTTATTCAAAAATTGATTAATGTAACTTGTATAACATTAACTATCAGGCTTTTTGTCATGATCTACTTATAACGTGACGACTGACTGTTTGATATTGGCTGTTTGAATAAATGTAATCCATGTAAAGTGCTATCTGTATCAGATAGGATACGAGCTTTTTGAACCATTTGAAAGATTAAAGTGGATAAATAGAAAAAGAAATGCTATTTGCCTAATCAGTTCTATTCATGTATGGGCTTATTCGCTAGCATTGAGCTTTACGAGTATGTTGGCAGTATACATATTCAGCGTCGAAGCACTTCTGTTGTTTACTTAAAAAGGAAATATGATCATTCTGAACAATCCTTATGCTTAATCAAGATCAAAGTTTTCTTTTGCATTGGCAATATCATCCCTGTGCATATTGCCTCGCAAACTGCCTAGACTTCCATGCATTTACTCTCTTGAGTTATGGGTGCAAATTTCAAGTTTAGTAGTAGATTTTTTGAGATTCTTACAAAATCTCAAGAAATTACTATAAGGTCTAACAAAGACAATTTCTGAGAGCAATTAGTATTGGACATTAATAAATACAGTAATAGAAAACATCAATTCTGCTTCACATTAGCAGGGGTGGATAAAACCCTCCTAAAGACGGTTTTGATACCAAAGAGCTACTATATTTATAAGAAATGAGCGATCGAGAATAACTTTTTGCAAGAGCAGCAACAATATTTTTAAAGCACTTAATGGCACCTTAATATAAGTTCTGAAGTTATACCCCTAAAGCTTCGGTTGATTTATTTTTTTATAGAGCTTTTAGAATTACCTTTGTAACCACGAACAATAGAATTCGAGCCAGTCTTTGTATCAGAAGCAGTTGAAAGTTATTTCTCTTAACCATCCTGCCAAAGCTTATCTTCAACAAACTGGTATTTTACTGAATTCTGCCGGAGCAATGTGTCTTGATATGATCCTTCAAATTCATCAAAAAATCTTGGTATAGCTGCAGGAGTCTCGTCAATAGGCTTATATTCTGGAGAACTATCGGGTCTTAAAACATGTATGTAATCATCGTCTTTCGAAGCTTCTTCATACCCATTTTGATCGTCAGTGATCATGCATTGCTTTCTTTGATCGATGGTAAATGTCGATGTTAAACAGTAAGCTTCATTGCTGGTTTCGTTTTCTAGCTCTTCAGGAGCAAATGGAGAGTTTCTATATGCAAAATGAGTGAACTTACGACTAATTTCGGGCAGTACCTTTATAAGTTGACTAGCATGATGCAAAAACTCAGAATCCAAGCTTCTGTCATAAGGCCAATTTTTTTCAGGGTCATATGCCTCTCTGGCAGAATATTCGAAATCCCATATCGGCTCTAGACCATCATTTACGAATGTATCGTTTAACCTAGTGTAGTAAGTGAAAAAATTCACAATCTGGAAATTTTTCTCATCTACAGCATAATACTTCCAAGCTGGATTGAGCCCTGTTTAAGGACTAACTGAAGGTCCTGTGAACGCAAAATTTACCACATTTCTTAAGGTTTTGGAGTTTTCTCCGCTTCCAGCATATATGACATTAAACTGATCCTTTAAATCATGACCAAAAAAAATGGCTGCAATAACTTTAAGCGAGAAACGTTGTATGATCTGAAGAAAAGTATTTGCAGCCACAGGCAAAGATTTGCTGCTGGGAGACAAATGAGCGATGATCCATACTCTCTGGTCATCTTGTTCACTTTCAAGCAATTCATTCACTAGAAATCTCCAGATTCCAAAAGAATCAAGATTAGTTATATTCCAAAAGACATACATATTCTCAATATTCCAGACATTTGAATTTAACGAAATTATTTTTAATCCTCTATCTGTCTCGACTGACTAACCAATCTTAGAATACCGGACATCCTTTGTTGCTTTAGGACTTAGCCACCCATTTTCCAGCCAGGTGTCAGCTAGAAAATCAAACACAGACAGAAAAAGTGGAGAGCCAGCAATGTTTTTTTGGGCGAACTGATTGACAGGGAACGTGTCTCTCGTCCCCATTGTAGGAAAAACGGGTATCTTATCTAAATAATATTTCATGCTATTGTAAACAGATTGCTGTACATTAAGAGATGATTCATAGTTAATGAATAAGTATGGAGAGTGATCAACCGTACCGCCAGTGAAAATAGCAAACTCGAATTTCAAAGCACTCTGATGGTAGTCCCTGATACTCTTTAAAGTGTTGTTTACTAAAACACACGGAGAATCACAAGAATAAGAGCCCATTGAATGAGCTGGCAGCCAGTGCGGTTGGTCGAGACCATATTGATCAAGGTATACACCTCGCTCGTAGTAACCATTACTGCAAGTACTTGTGTAAAATGACAAACTCAACGAAGAGTCGAAGAAGTTAGAATAATCATACCCTTTTGGAGCTTTGTTGGTGTTTGCACTATGTGGCTTACAACAAATGCTCTGCGAACAGTTAGCTTCGGCTATAACTTGGTAATCTAACTGATGTTAAAATCGCTTAGATGTAACACATTAAATGAAACACCACTCGCAGATGGAGCATCATAAACATCCGGTTTTTCAGGCCACCATGAACTCAAATCTACCTCTGGGGTACGGGGTAAGATATGACACTTGGGTTCATGATAGTAACAAAAGTAGTCACCGTCGATCCCCTCGGGTTTCATTAGGCGGACCAACTTCGCAAAGTCACTACCATAAGAAGACATACCAATAGCAGAATCTGCATATTTCAAATAACATACCAGGTTGTCGAAGCCAGACTCAAGACACCAAGTTAAAAAAATGTCTGTGACTAGATCAGGACGACTGAGAGACACAAACTTGGCGATCTGTAGCCTCATCTTGCACGACAAACAGGGATCAAGGTCTGGTGTAGCATCCACACTGTGGAGCTCTCCTACGGTCTGTAAGACTATATGGTCATCACTAAGTACCACATCACTTGTTGCAAAATGTCGAAGTAGCTCGGGGTCATAATAATAGTCTAGATTCAACGAATATGCAATTGTGAAGCAAAAAAACACACACAGAATATACAGCCACATACGAGAAAACTATAATGGATTCTGGTATCAACTAGGGCCTATTTCTGGATCCTTTTTAATATACCTTAAGGTATAAAGTATCGCTATCAGTAATTAGCCGCCAATTAATGTAAATACAATTGACTGCGAAATTTTGATCTTACGTAAGATGATATAAAACGACACAAAATCACCTACCCGACTAATAAGAACCTGCCATTAAGAAGCCATTAAAATGCAGATGGAGTGCAATCAATAAACCAGATGTACGGCATGGGGTATAGTTAAGCAATAGGGCTGGTGCTGGTATTCAGGTTTTTTGAAAGATACAATAATACGTCAGCTACCAACAGCTTATTTAAATGCTCCTGTTCTTTGATAAGATTGTGGTTCAATTCATTAATATGTCTACAGCGTTCTTGCTGTTCCTTGATAAGCCGTGCCGTTTCTTCTGATAGTCGCCGACTCTCTTCCTGCTTTCTGATATTGAATTCCGCGCTTTGACTAACGAATTGGTTCACTAGTTCGAGCAATTGGGCAGCTGAGCTCGCACCTTTGGAGACATGGTTTCGTATTCTATTACGAGTCTCCTCTAAGGCGTCACTCAATTCGTTAGATTCCCAATTTTTCGAGACTTTTTCTGCTCGTCGTCCTTTTGTAGGGCTGACATCCACCTTTTGTTTGTGCTTAAGATACGATGGAAACAGCTTGGACACAGATTCAGACGAAACTGAACCTTCTGATAGAGAGTCAGTGAAGGAAGTAAGCGTCGATCCTTTTCCTGACTTGAACTTTTCACTTAGTTCGTGTAGCTTCAGAACAGCTATCTCCAACTCTTCTACGCTGCTGTCTAAGCCTAGGTTGTTAATTAATGAATACGCAAATGAGTCATCTGTATACTTCTCTTTCTGTCTAGTGTCGTTAACTCTAGCCTTTTTTATAGTATTTGCTAGTTGTCTCTGTAAAGTTCGTACTGTAGGTATCATAAAGCTATAATTTTCATCATTAGTTTTCATCTTTATCTCCGAGTATCTTGTCTGTATCAATTCCCATTTCTTTGTTTGACTTAATGACCTGTCACCAATGTACTTGAATGGTTTGATTTTGATTATGAGGTAAAGGATAAGTTTAACATCATTTCCCGTTAGCTTCGTACGATTGTTACTCTTGAACATCATCAGATTCTTATCTAGAGTCGTTTTGAACTTAACGTTATTTTCATTCAAACTGCTGTTAACTGATGATTTTTCTTTATATGAGTTCGTCAGCTCCGTGCTCTCACGTCTATAAGGAAATTCATTGATGTTCTTATCATAATCACTTAGGGTAGCATCATCTATGCTAATTCCTCCTCTATTCGCATCAGTGTTCATCACTGAACGAGCTCCGAGATATGATCTTGCTATTGGAGATGAGGCATTAACTGGGTTAGTATTCCCATTATTCATAGTTTAAAAGCGACTGCTCTTTAGTACGCCTAATAGCTAGACCTTACTAGTCTATGTCATAAAAATTGTCATATCACAAAACCTCAGATTTACGACATTAATTACAGGATAATTTTGGTGCTACTGAACTTTTATTAAATCTATATAATAGCTAACTGAAATCAAAATTGGCAGCAAAAGAGCTGGTTATGTTTCTAATATCTTCTTCTAAAACCTTTGAGCTAGTAGGCTTGTTAAAGTTTTCAGTTTTTTCTAACCTGCTGAAATAATTGGCATTCAAAGGTTTAATATCTTCTCCATAGACATTATCGTCACCAGGCTTATCTAAGCTAGGCCATTGTTTCTCGTCAAGGTCTCTAGGAACTGCATCAGGATCGTACGAAAGTACACTAGCGGAATCAAAATCCTTTGCAAAATTGGACCCCTGAAATCTGTGAGACAGCATGGCTTTAGCACTTTCTTTTGTCTTAGTTGTATTAAGCTGAATCATTGAAAGCTGAAGGTTATCCAAAGTACCATCAACCAAACACCCTTTTTCTCTAAAATGTATGAGTAAATGGTTCCAAAGGGTGTTACGACACAAGGCCCTTGGATTACCCAAAATAACTAAACCGTATTTAGATCGAGTTAAAGCGACGTTCAACCTTCTCGAATCACTGAGGAAACCTATGGTTTGCTGATCATTTGCTCTAACACAACTCAATATTATGAAGTCTTTTTCTCTTCCTTGGAAAGCATCGACACTAGTGATTTCAACTTCAAGGTAACGGTCCTTCATTTCAGTCAAGGTACTATTTATGGACATGTATTGGATGAGGTATGCTCTTTGGCCCTCGTAGGGTGTGATGACACCAATCTGTTCAGGACCTATACCATCTTTAAATAACCGGGTTATGATCTTTTCGACATTCATAGCTTCAACTCTATTTAAAAATGAGTGTCCACTACCTGAAATCTCTTCACGCCCGTAGTTTGCCCAGAACATCATAGGATGATCAATAACAGGCCAAGGGAATGATGCATTTCGTATGAGTCTTTCTTTGGTGGTTACTCCATTTTGCAAAGATCCTTCATAGAACATGTTAGATGGAAACTCTGAAAGACATGGATTCATACGATATTGCACCTCCAATCTGATAGGAACATGTCCCAAAACAACCAATCTTTCGAATAATGATTGCTTCAAACCAGCATCACCGGCTCGTTTTTCCAAAATAACGGGACCTAACTGTTGATGATCACCAACCAAGATCACCTGTTTTGCTCCTTTTACAATGGGAATCAAAACTTCTGGCTCAGATGCTTGAGTACTTTCATCAATTAAAACTGTTCTAAATTTGAACCTGGCTAATCTTTTATCTCCAGCACCAACACAAGTGCAACAAACAACATCACAGTTACTTAATAGTTTCATTTCCGCTGTTCTGCTGAGCTTAATCAATCGTTTTGTATCTTCTTCGGAAAGTTCGCCTAGTTCATTTCTCATGTTATATAACTTTTTCAATTCGCCCTTTGCGGAGCTGTATACCTTATTGTGCAAAGCCAAATGTTTAACAGAGCTTTCCACATCTTCTCTAGATTTGGCTGTCAATCTGACAACTTTTAGGCCTAAAAGATTTAATTTATTAGCTAGATGATCAACTGCAACATTAGAAGGCGCACAAACAAGAATACGTTTCTTGTGTAGCTTGGACAAGTGATACACAATCGTTGCAGAGGTTACCGTTTTTCCTGTACCAGGAGGACCTTGTATTAAAGATAATGGTCGCTGCAATACTGATTTGACAGCATTTGTTTGGGAGGAGTTGAGCTCTGTTAAGCTGGAATGAGAAAACTTCTTTGGTAATTTCATATCAAACTCCACTGGCTCTACTTCATGTCCTAGAATTTTATGATAAATGTAACTTGAAACGGACTCCTTCTTTATAGCAAAAGTTTTCATGGCTTGTTGCATCCTATCATAAGATGTTCCTTTCCATACGAATTCAGCGGTGAAGCCAGTAGTAAGATGTATAGGTGGCAGTATTTTAGATGGGTTTAATTCTAAAGTGAAGTCTTCTTGATATGCACTGGGTAACCTTACTATAAACCCTCTACCTTCCCAAGGATCGTGACTGAGACCACTATATCTGAGGATAATCTCGTCACCGACTGCTACTTTCAATTCATTCGTTTCAAACGTGGACAAAGTGAACGAGGCCAAATGTCTATTGTTCAACCCCAATGTCCATCTTACTTGAATATGTTCCAATGCTTGCGACTCTTTTAAACTTTTGTCGAAATCTGCCTCGAGTTTCACCAACGGAGCAAATGACCTTTGATATTGAAAAGCGTCGTTGTATCTCATCAATATCGGCAACACTTCTTCTTCATCGTCAAGTTCGCCCGCAACGTCATTTATAGTTGCATCACGATTTAACCTCCACTGTGCTTCTAAATTGCTTATCTGTTTGTAGGATATCAATTGGGTGTGGATGAGCTCTTCTTCAGTTGGTACAGCAGCTATCCAAGGGAGAAACTGGCGGTCGTCGATCAAGGACTGCCACCTGCTGATATCCCAATTGATGTCTTTCAGTTGAGCGCATGGCAAACGACATAGTATAACAACCACAGACTCTTGTTTGGCGCTGACATATCCCAAAAGAAATACATTTTTATTACCGCAGTTGTAGCATTCCAACGTCGTATCACCTAAATCAGACTCTTCGTGGAGCGAAACAACCTTGTGGCGCGACAACACAAGATGTGTGATAATGTGGGACCCGCTTGGATTGCTCTTGGTGTTGCAGAACCACTTGTTGCAACCATGACACTTGACCACGCTGTTAGGAGAATGGAGCCCGCAGTAAGCACATGCATGGGGAGGCAATTCTATCTCGTTTTCCTCCACCTCACTATCGCTATCCTGTGCATTGTCAAGGTAAAAGTCTTCGACGTCGCCTGAATCGGCTACGGGCGTCCGTGCCCGCAGAGCATCCTGTGAATCGACTGGAGAGCCACCGCTAAAATTTTGATATACCAAGTTACTCATTTGCAAAAAATTCTCTTGAACAGCTTGAGAAATGGGGATGCTGACAGACAGAGAAAAAACGTACTGACTACGACTAACACTTTGGTTTCATCTAGTACATGAGTATACTGCTTGAATGACACTCTCTGGTTGTCTGCTTCCTGGTGCCTAAAACACTGTTGGAATTTTTTCAGTATAGTTCCAAGCGCTGATTTTGAATGGACTGCACAAAGTGCCATCTGCTAGCCTCAGCTCTCACGGTAGCCTGAGTGGCTTTGTGTGGAAACCACCACGGGAGTGTGCCTCTCTACGGCAGTTGCACCTCCACAGCAGAGATAGCTACTGTATGCCACACAGCATCGTCTCCGGGCAGCGCAGGGCCCGCCCCGGCCGCCAGCCTGAAGTACAGCAGACCATGGAGCTGAACAGGATCAGCACCAAAAGTACACGACCACGCGAAGACGCGACACATCAAACACGACATCGCGACATTACACAAACAGCCACCTTTTTCCGTGGCCAAAGCTTCGATGCGCACGATTGAGCCGTCCGATGGAACCAAAGGCGTGCAACCTTCACTATGTGTGCGAGGCGGCTCTGGCTACAGCGAGAGGGCCGATCGAGGACCACAGCTCGAGACCGCAGACCGCATGCAGCGCAGCCATTGCTCTCGCGCAGTTGTTTTCGCCGTGTGGGCCTACGCATTGGGTACGGGCTTGCTGCTGTTCCTCGCGTTTGTGGTGAAGAGAGGACCAAGCGAGCTTTTCCGGTGCTCGCTTGAGTTTCCTGTCAGGCCACCTTTCGGCCGGCTGGCGGGTGGTGCCTGTAAGACAGCTCTGGGCCAGGTCGTTCAAAAAACAGTGCGACCTGGGACGCCTCGCGTGTCGGACTCCGTAGCGAACGCGAGCAAGGAGCCCTGTCACCCCCCGTGACGGGCAAATACGATCCCAAGCTTCTTTGGCCCCGACCATATCTACCACCGATGATGTCGGGCCAGTCCAGATTCGTCGTATATTTGTCCTGCACGCGCGCTCGTATACTCAGCCCTCGAAAGCGGAATGAAAATATACACTCCATATTTCATTACATAATTTTTTAGTTCCCGTCCACTCAAAATTAATTTGCAGATTTGAGTTAAACCAACTTGACGTACTACTATATTCTAAATTGGTATACTTTACGATTGATTATCGAGCCAATTCCTTTCATTTCAAAGTTTGCTAAACCAAGTGATCGTACCAAGGACGTTACAAGGGATCGTAACCAGTTTGGGCGTAATACATTTCTATCTAAGAGGATCACTTTTGAAAACACTTTACTAAGAAACGTACTATCATTAATACTCTGGAGGCCCTGCGTTTGTAAACACGGAGAATTATACGCATTTGTACGCTCGGCCTATATAATATAGGAATTGAACTGTTCTAGAAGCTGTTATTGGTGTGTAAAGGTTCACTAGATTGGCGGGCCAGTAATAAGACCATCACGACTTATAAGCGAAACATAAACGACGCGCTTGGGAAGAAATAGTACTCGGTCGAAAGAAAATGAGGTACCCAACACCAGCACATAAGATAATTGCTAGAGACAAGGGGTTGTTTAAGGGGAAGAATTTGGTGGTATCGACAGACGCGGTGGGGTGGCATCAAACAGGAAATCTCGAGATAACGGCCGATGGAAAGCTCGTGGCCTACGAGGACGGATCAGAGCCTCTCGTGTACTTGAATGCGATGCAAGCATGCTTTGTTCAGATTCTCACTAACTTGAGCACCATCACTGCGGCCGGCGCGGGCGGTGCGTATACGGCGAGGAGGAGACTTGCCCGCAAACCAAGTTCATTGAGCAACAACTCGGGGTCTGATGCAGGCTCCAGCGAGGAGCCTCCTATAATTTTCCTCAAGACCTACGACAATGAAAAGTTATATATCAGGGTGTCGACGAAAAACGTGTTTAGCACCTTGTTAAGCAACTTGCTTGTCTGGCAAGGATTAAAGCCACAAGGGCTCGTCAAAAAGTGGTATTGCGAAAACAAGGTATTGCAGTCAACAGATAACTCTCCCGACATTCACGAATTGCTTGTATGTAGATGCAAAGTGTACGGCCCTCTTCCTTCAAAGTCCAAGAATATCCACATTGCTTCGGGCCCCAAAGCACCCCCATACCAACCACAGAATAATTCACACGAGGACGATACATCGCTAACACCAGGACTGCAATCCGATACCCTTAATGAAGGTTGGTTCTTTAGCTTGGGTGTGTTGAAATCCAACGGAGTATTGCATTTCGTCAGTGAGTTAGATGGAGCATTACTTTATGCCGTAGACGTGAAAGGTATAATGTCTTCAGAGATACGAGAAGTTGATCATTCCGTTTTTGATAGCTCAAATATTTTGTTTTTGGGGTTCATTGAGGAGCTTAGAAAGAACAACAGGATCAAAACAATAAGTGCGTCTAGCGGGGAACACAGCGGACCTTTCTTAATGAAAGACGGACGTACATTTCTGAGCTGTCAAAGGTTGTTCATCGAGTTTCCCCTTCATATAGATCTTGAAGATTGGCTAGTGGGCTTGAATTACTTTGCAAGAAGAGAGTACATAGGCACATATAATGTTCCACAAGAAAACAAGGGTGATTCGGAAGATGATGTTGATTTAGACAAATCCCCTCCGCCCTTATCGTCATATAAGAAAGAAAGTTTGAGAGTTTCAAAGAAAGTCTTGATTGATATAATTGAAGCCCAATTCGATAATGCTAACACCTCTAGAGACAAAATATATGCGGAGGTAGTAATGTGGGGGTTATCATGGTCCAGAACGGCCTTGGTAGACCATACCAAAAATCCATTCTGGAAAGAAGCGTTTGCAACAGACCTACCAATTCTGACACAGATGATACATATATTAATTAAGAGGACCCCTTATAGTCTGCATGGGACTTCTGATAAGCTTTTAGGAACTGTCTATCTCACTCCCGATGTGCTTACGAAGCACTTACACACAAGTACTACTATGACTACAGGCTCTCTGTTTTCCGATTCATTTGGCGGCATGCAAATACAAGATAATAACTCTCTGAATGATATCGTGAGACTTCCAGTTTACGACTCTTCAAATCTACCTATTGGTAAATTATTGTTGAATGTGACTCTAAGAGAACATCATATATTGCCTCCCGTTTACTACAGACCTTTCGAAAATATGCTTTCCAAGCTACCATTGAAAGACTTAATAAAATTCTGTAATGAGTCTATCGATGCATCAGAGATCGAAAATGTCAGTATGATAATTTTGGATATCGTGCAAAGTATAGGCATAGAAGACCAATGGTTCAAAGCTCTCATGGAGGTCGAACTAGTCAATGTGGACAAAATGACTCGAAAAGTATACGTCGCTAACAAGAGATCCAATGGAAGTAAACAGGAAGTGACTAATAAATCATCCAATAATGTATTTAACACATTATTCCGGGGTTCTTCGATATTCTCCAAATCACTAGAGAAATATAATTTCAGAATTGGTCAAGAATATCTTGAAAAATTACTTGGAAAATTCATTGGTAAAGTGTACTCAGAAAACAAAAATTGTGAAATTGATCCTCGATATGTGAAACTTGAATTTTTAGCAGATCTCAAGAACAAATCTGTGGATGACTCGGACCTTGAGAGTGAATCTGATTATGATCTTAGTGTAGATGAAGAGAAAAAGAGAAATAATATTATACAAGAGAGAACACAAGAAAACTTTAATAATCTATACCAGTATATGGAAGATTTATGGAGCAAGATATATACGACCAGTAATGACCTTCCGCTGCAGATCAAGGAACAGTTAAAGAATTTTAGAACCAAAGTTGAACTTGCTTGCGATCCAGACGATAAGGTTACTGCATTGAACTGCTTGAGTGCTTTTATATTTTTGAGATTCTTTTGTCCTGCAATCTTGAACCCTAAGTTATTTTATCTCTCTAAGAACCATCACAGTGGAAGAGTCCAGCGAAGCTTGACTTTGATAGCCAAAATTTTGCTCAATTTTGCTAATAGACAAGAGTTCTCAGTACACAAGGAAAGGTACTTAGTGCAAATGAACTCATTTCTGGAGAAACATCAAGATGAAATTTATGATTACTTTGATAAAATTACGGGAAGAAAGAACGACTTCAATGAGAAAGTTCTTGATTTATCCCACGATGTGAAAAGATTTGATATGGGTTTATCAAGAGACTCTGCTGAAGAACTACCAACCACACCATACTTGATTGACAAGTATCTCCGATTGACAGAATTAGTCAAGATTCTAGATCAGAACAAAGCCAAATTCAAGCGTGTGGGAAGAAATGGAGAGGTTATAGAGAGCATAGCATCTCTCAACACCCTCAACTCGAGCCCAGGGCGCGAATCTAGCGCTGACACTGAAGCAGATAGAGATCGTGCAATCTACAAGATCGGGTCCTTGGAGTTCGAAAAATCGGATCTCTTGGATTTGGCCGTGGATAACGAGGCTGAAGGATTCATCAAGTCGCTTACTAGTGACGAAAACATCTTTTCCTTCATAAACTCACTGGTCACTTTGAGAGACCTCCAGAATCTGAGTACGGCTCTCATGCGGAAGATAAACAAGTTCGAACTCTTAATTGAAAACTACGAATACCCTTCAATTTATCAGTCTGATCAAGATATGTGGGATGCTTTTGTAAATGACTTAATTCCTAGAATATATCTTGATACTTCCCGACAATGTTTGATCCACTCAGACGGACTTGCTGTGTTGTCCCATGATTTCAAGAAATTTACAGAAAATTCCTTGAGTTCCTTGAAATTGAAGTTTAGTAATGGTCAGCCTCTTGAAGCTATATCTATAGATAGCAGCATGACAAGGTCAACGAGCACCACATCGTTAGGATCTATTATGAAAACTTCAACGAAGAATCCATTCAAGAGGTGGTTGAGAAAGGCTTGAGAGAATGTACGGTATATAGATATTTAGTTTTTTGACTTTCTTACGTAATCTATTTATAAAATGGATAAGCAAAGGAAAAAATGCCAGATACTGTAGTAATTGCTGGACCACGAGTAGGATAGTATATTATTTAGGTAAAGTTGAAGCTTGGTAATATATACGCTGGAAAATTAAAACCAACCTACAATGACATTAAGCGAGCAAGAATTTTTAGCCTCTTATCCTCAGAATTCTGCAGCTAGTGACCAAACCGGGTATACTTCGAATTTGACGGATACTGAAAAGCAAGCTTTAGAGAAGCTCCGTGCGGAATTGAAGGCTAAGGGTTACGAGGAGAGGTTGGATGATGCAACATTGTTGAGGTTTTTGAGGGCAAGAAGATTTGATGTGGCAAAGGCGCAGGAAATGTTTGAGCTGTGTGAGAAATGGAGAGAAGAGTTCGGTACAAATACGATTTTGAAGGACTTCCACTACGAAGAGAAGCCTATTGTTGCCAAGTTCTACCCTCAGTACTACCACAAGACCGACAAGGAGGGCCGCCCTGTTTATGTTGAGGAATTGGGAAAGGTCAACTTGAATGAGATGTTAAAGATCACAACACAGGAACGTATGCTCAAAAACTTAGTGTGGGAGTACGAGGCCTTCGTTACTTATAGACTCCCTGCTTCCTCCAGACGACAAGGCCATTTAGTTGAGACTTCTTGTACTATTATGGACTTAAAGGGTATTTCCATTTCCTCCGCCTACAATGTTGTTGGCTACGTTAGAGAAGCGTCCAATATCGGGCAAAATTATTATCCGGAAAGAATGGGAAAGTTTTACTTGATTAATGCGCCTTTTGGGTTTTCCACTGCATTCAAGCTTTTCAAGCCATTTTTGGACCCTGTTACTGTTTCTAAGATTTTCATTTTAGGTTCTTCGTACCAGAAGGAGTTATTGAAGCAAATTGCACCGGAGGACTTGCCAAAGAAATTCGGTGGCTCCGCAGAGATTTCTGATGAGGATTTGTACTTGAAAGATGAGGGTCCTTGGAGAGACCCTAAATACATAGGTCCAGAGGGAGAGGCTCCAAGAGCTTTTTAGTGGTAACTTTCAATGTTTATATTAATCTATGATCTTTGAAGGGTACTATGCTTTCATATTAGATAAGTTAATAAATATATATAATGCACCGTTAAACTAAGATCTGGAGAGATTAATGTACATAATATATGCACTTTGTATCAAATCATCGTACACATGCTATTCACCCCCTAAAATCACAACTATTTCAAAATACTTTGAATATGGAACCACCGTATGCTGATACTATCTGGATCATATCTCATTAGTATCATGGTCCTACTTTGTTATAAGTTCGTTTCATACTGCTATAAACCTCATGTAGAAAATTTTTTGAAGATTAGTGGTTAAATATTGCAGTGACATGGCCAGAATAGAAGAAATAAACATATTTTCTTTGTCGACAAGAACGAGTGTATGATTAAGATGTTTAATCTTTCCAGTTAGACAAAGAGGCTCCAATACTTTCGCTTTACAATAGTTTGCCCAAAATACCTCAAGAGGATGTCAGATGCTATAAGTAATACAATTCAAGAGTTTTGTTTACATAGGCCAACGAATATCAATGCATTCGGTGCCCACATCAAAGACCTATCATGAGGTAATTCTGAATGATATTCAAGAAGAAATAGTCAGAACGTTATCAACATATCTCTAGAGTTTGGTTGCCAATTAAATGATTACTTTTCAAGACAGGAAAGCAAAGTCAATCCAGAATCTGACCGACGCCAGAGATACTAAATAGTAGGCATTGCGGCATAGTCTTGATTGAGGCTAAGCAAGGATTATTGTCAAGAAATATAGTAGAATTCCATCTTCCTGAATTATTTCAGACAGGAAACACTAAACTTCTTTGAAGACACAGGCAATTGAAGGTACCAGGGTACAACAAGTACCTTAACTTGAAGTTGAATTACAAGTCCCGCTTTTTCCTGGAACAATTAACCATTGGTTTATCCTAAAAAAATCGAAGTTTCTTAATTCTCATACTGTGAAGATCAACCCGATCTGATTATTCTAAATATATAGCAGATTGAGAATTATAAGAATTCACCTATGAGATTTAGTTGATCTCAAGTCATATCAACCTTACACGTTAGCGTCTCTTTGATCATCCATTTATAAGGATTACTTTGATTCAAGGCAGATAAGCAGCAGCCGTCTGTTATGAAAAAAAATGAGTACACTCAGACGCGACTTGTATACGCGCATAGGTAAGTATAGAGTAGAATAGAGTAGAATAGAGTGAGATATAATAGAACGCTTTCAATTCTACAATATTTTAATTCAAATAGATTGATACCTAGGAATTTTGTTTTAGAACATGGAAGGTCTAGTAGTGGATAATTCCATAAACCAGAAAGAGGTTTTATATGATAATTTAAATTCGTTAAATTTCGATTCTTCTTGTATATCTACTGCTGATTTAGATCAGGAAAAAAACGACGAAAGCAAAAAGAATGGAGAAATAGTGGAGATAGGAAAGGATCGCAAGTCAGTTAAGCACTTTGATGGCTCAACTACTTACTTACGTTATAGGAGGAAAGACGACAATGCTTTCACAACTGTGAATAATCAAATTTCTTCATCAGGTCTTATCGACATGGATGACTTGTTTAAGAAACTACGGTTGAAGTCGGCAATGAAAGGAGAAAGTAATAAAGAAAGGGAGAAAAAAACGGGGAGCGGGAAGCTATGGGTCGAAAAGTATCGTCCAAATAGGTTTGTTGATCTTTGTTCTGCTGGTAATGATAAACAGTATCGGTTAGTTTTGCATTGGCTCAGGAAATGGCACCCTATAGTTTTCAGGAAGCGGCCCGTTGAGGAAGAAAACGATTTCAAAAAGATTCTATTGATTTGTGGTCCTTCTGGAATCGGCAAAACCGTTGCAAGTCATATCCTTGCTAAACAATCAGGATATTCTGTACAAGAGATCAACGCTGCTAACAGCATGGATAAGCTACCACAATCGGGGCCCCTCTCCAGCGCTCAAGGATATGCTAATGTATCTGCTGCGTTACGACTCAAAATAACAAATGCATTGACCACAAATTCTTTAACAGCAAACAACAAACCAACGTGTCTTGTGATAGACGAAATCGACTCTTCTGCAAATACCGGGGACATCGTTAAAGTTCTTTATGATTTAGTACAGCAGGATCAAAGAAAGGCTAGAAGTAGTACCAAGACAAAGAGTTTTGGCTCTAAACCAAAAGGAAAGAAGCAAAAGAGCGAATTTTCATTGAACAGACCAATCATTTGCGTAGCGAACGATATATATTCTACCGGCTCATCTAAGTATAATAAGTCTGGCTCATTAGAGAAACTAAGACAGATCTCTGAAATAATCACCTTTAGAAAACCACATGCAACGAAAAAATCTTTATCAAATAAATCTGGTAACTCAGTTAGATCTTTGAAGGAGCATTTGATGACTATAAACGAAAGGGAGAAGCTTGGTATGGATTACCAAGAAGTTGGTGAAGTAATTGACTTATGTGATGGAGATATACGTGCTTGTATAAATTACATGCAATTCAATGGACGAAAGATCTACAATGATGTAATTGACTCGGGTGACCTGAAGAGCACGAACCAAAATAAAGATCAACACTTGACCTGGATTTCGATGGTTGAAACATTATTTAAAAGGGATCCTCGCTTGTCAAAAGAAGAGAGTTTTGATTATATAATGCAATTGATCAGTAACGGATCGGGCCAAAATGCTGTGAACCTAAGTGGAAACCTAGACAAGGTTACTAATGCATGCTTTGGGAGGTATTTGGATTTTGTTAAGTTTCAAAGTGATTCAGTAGTAAAACCCAATGAATTCAATGACTGGTTGTATAATTATGACTTGTTTTCTAAGAATATAGAAACAAGTGATTATGCAAGTATGACTGTAATGAAAGTATGGACTTCTTTCAGTGATGTGCATGCAAATAGTATATTGAAAGAACAGAGCTTCATTCCAAACCACCGAAGTATAGACTTCGAAACATACGAATCACAGCAAAAAAATAAAAGCATTGTGAGAAGCTTCTTAGATAATACTCCTTTGAACACCAGGACCAGTTTGTGCGGCGGCCTAAGCTACAGCAGCCAGATTGCTATGTATATAATGCCTTATTTGGGTCACTTATTAACTCCTGTAAGTTGGGAGAGTAAATCCTCAGGAGGGTTCAAAGGACACGAGAAATTGATGATACAAAAGATCGCCCAATTCATAAAGCAAACAGGAATTCGCCTTGAAAAGTCATTTGATGTTGCCACTAATAGATATAATCTCGTGTTTTATCCAGATTTCGATTATATAAATTCGTTCAATAACGTCCAGGTGTTCAGCACCCAAAACAATCCAACCTTGGTCCAAAGAAAAAGGCTGCTACTTTTTCCATTAATTGAACTTGAAATAGAGAAGCATAATAGTTCAGGAATAGATTCTGTGTCTTCAAGTAAAATCAATTTGCAACAAGAGTCTTCCAACGAGCCTGCAGAATCTAAGAAACGTAAAACAAAGACAGAGCTCATTAATTTCTTTAAAGGCAAATACGATGGTGTGAGTCAAATAACTAACTCTGACTCTACTGAGAAACCCAAGACTGGTGCAAAGATTTGGATAAAATATAATGAGGGTTTCTCTAATGCGGTAAGGCGTAATATTGGTTGGATTGACTTTTGGTCTTGATAATGCGCACCTGAAAGACCTACATAGCATTTAAATATTTATACCTCTGGATATACATGAATAACTATTTCGTAAACGTACTACCATTGGGTCCCTCGGCAAAGAAGGATGATGTTGTTTCTGTCGATGAGTGTGATCAATCCATACTGATTACTAGGCTAGCGATATTTAACCCTACTTTCGCTGATGAGAGAAGCGAAAGTAAGGATGAACTAGTGAAACAGATAGTTTGCTTTCTTTACAAAGATGATTCTAAGGACGACAGGGAGGAAGAGGAAATAAATTTTATTGGATTAGTAAGGGGTATGATTGAGTTCAATACCAACTTCACTTCTCACGATATCAAAAAAGCAATTATCATCAAAACGGACAATTCTGTAATTGCAGTGAGAGTAGTAGAACAAAATTACCATATCGTTTGCAAAGTTGAAGCCAGCAAGAGTGATATCTTAGATATTGCAGGTTCTCAGGCTGCTAGGATGATAGATAGAGCATACAGATGTTTTGTATTGTTTAATCAGTTTTTCGAAGATATCAGGTTGCAGTCGAACATAAACATCTTAAAAAATCAATTGAAAGACTATTGGTCCAGCTTCCTCTTTGAATTCAATGCAGATAACACACATTCTAGCCTTGGCCTAAATTGGATTAAGAGGACTAACAGTAATGGCTTTCTAGGTTTATTGGACTGGAGAAATGATAATGTTACTTACAGGAAAGCCTCATTACAACTACCTAAATCTACCGAAGAGTTTATAGAGCAGAATCTTACTCGGAGTGAATCAAAGAATAATAAAAATCCACAGGCTATATTAATATCATGTTTTGATAAAGAAAGACCAAGCAACTACGGTTTTGTTTTTAAGAAAAGCGCTTACGATGAATCCATACAAGATAATATATTTGACAACGAGCAACTACTTGATATTCATAACTATTTGGAGTTTCTTGATTTTGGAAATACACTTGATAACCCGACAGTCATGAATCCTTCTAGCTCTTTGCTATTCAGTCAAAAGTCGAATAGACAACAAGTCAGTTCTGAAGATATACAGGAGGGTGATGTAGGACTAACTGCTGGTGATATAAACCAAGAATTAGAAGACAGATCATTCGGTGAAACTACGTTGGAAGCTCTTAATCCAATCAATTTTGCCAACAACTATTTCTTCTCTCCTCTAACTTCTACAATGAACGGCGTACGATACGTTGGGTCTCATATGAATACAACAGATCTAGGTATGAATGGTATCATGAATTTACCTACTAATTTGAAGTCTTACGTCACAAATTTAACTTTTCAAGAAAGTGCACAACCACAGGAGGTTTTGGATGATGCCCATGAAGATACCGACAAAAACTGTTCTGGTGAATTCATCGTGGGGTGCCGTGATGGTGATATCATTTCTAGAAAAGTGATAAATTTGAAAATGAATTCTACTGAATCAAACTCAGCTTCAGACACGATCCATCTGAAAGAACATGTTTTGATTATCTACCGTAGACAGAATTTCGTGGTGTCTTTAATATATGACTCAAGTTCGTTGATTCTTGATGACCCTAAACATTATGAATCCTTAGAAAACGAATATCTTAATATTTTAACCGATGACTTGATTGAGTTATCTGTACCACATACAATGAGTAATAGCATAGGATCACTTTCCAGGTCGATTCTCAACCCAGGGGAACAGAGGGAACGTAACAAACCAGATGAGACTGAAAAGGACTTTTACTTCATTATATATAATGATAAGTACAAATGGGTGAATAGTTCTTTACCACTTTTAGAAGATATCAATCAAACACCCCTAATAAAGGACACCTCAGAGAAGCGGATAAAGCACCAGAAGGCGCTTCAAAGCTTACACAGGTACTTATGCGACTTGTTTTTACCGGGTAAAACCACTCTTCTTAACTCTCAAGTAATTAAGGAATATTTCCATAAGTTTAATGTTAGCAAACTGTTCGTCTGGATGATTTATTATATTAGACATGGAAACCAAAACATCATAGTCATTAAGTCACACACATCTAAATCTTCAAAGAAAAAAAACAGAAATACGGAGCATGAGAACGACCATAGGAACGAAACACTCCAAACACAATCAGGAGAACTCTTCAATAATTTGAAAAATTATTCAAAACTCAGCTTTTTGGATAATCTTGGTTTTGATGTGAGAACATGGCTCGAAAACTTAAGCATCACTGATCAGGCTTGACAGATCTTACCCAGTTCAAAAAACTAGGAACGTCTTTTGCTATCGCAGAGGGCATACTCATTTTGCTAAGCCATTTTGGTATCAATCCACCAGCGTTGGAGCAAGTGCACATGGACCATTTCAAGTTATTTTCATCATCGAAGAATACGCTTTCTATCGATGTATATTGTGCCGGCACAAAATTTTTCACGGGGTTTTTGAATAACGTGGGGTCTGCAGCGTAGCTTACTATCATGAGCCGACGATCATTGGGCTCTTTATGCACATGTATCATTTCGTGAAACACCCTTCTCTGTACAGGGAAGGGAAATTTATATATCAATTCGACTAAATAAGTAATATCAAGGTCTTCACGCTCATCTTTTAATGGCTGAGGGAATAGTCTGTAGCTTTCAAGTTCATGAATGTATTTGCTTTCGTATTCGCTATGTGTCTTTGAATAGCCGCTGGTAGAACCTCCTAGATAATCATACAACACCTTGAAATATGCTTCTTGGTCACAAGTTTCAATGTTCCTGAATGAAGTGACCCTGGAGCACCAGTATTCGCCATTGATTTGGGAATGATACGTTTGAACACTTAGCTTCTTTCCGTCTTCCAAGTTATAGTTGAACAAACTGCCTTTATCCCATCCAGTCTCAATTCTTCCTAATATCGTTGTTGCCTCTGAGATTATGTCCGCTGATCTTAACTTTGAAGTGTCTCTTTTGGGTTGTAAATTCATACTTGCTTAACCTATAGCATATAAAGCAATTTTTCTTCGAGTATGCCTTTTATAGGATCATGTAAGAAAAAAATCAAAAGCGGTTGCATAGTGTAGTGGTTATCACTTTCGGTTCTGATCCGAACAACCCCGGTTCGAATCCGGGTGTGACCTTTTTTTAAAGATTTTTTTTTTTTCCACAATGAAAATGACACAAAATCATCTAGCGACATTATTTACTATTGGTTTCCGTTGTCGCTAGATTGTTTACATTTCCTTTGGAGCAGAACTTAATTTGGAGAACCGGAAAAATACAATATTAGGTCTATCCAGTAGTCAAAAATTTAAGCAACAACAGGATACCCATTGATTGGATCACGGGCTATAAGAAAGAAATTCGGAAGTTTGGCGAAAACAAGGTTTCAAAGGTTTTATGAAGCATAATTAAATTTCGATTAATTGACCACAAGAACGATGGAAGAAAGCAGCCCAGTAAAAAACAAGGGAACGTCAAGAGTTATTGACTTACTACATTCAGAGATAGATTCCTTGAAGAAGGAATTAGATGATTTGAAAATTATCAATGATGAATACAAAAAGAAAAACACAGTATTGAATAAAAAGAACGAACTGAATGTGGATCAGTTAGCGAACGCCAAACATGAAAATGATATGATAAATGCTTTGCTTAAGCGTAAGGAAAGGCGAATCTTTGATTTAGAAGAACAATATAATGAGTTGAGTACTGCCAATGAGTCATTATCTTTGAATAACAAGAATATGAAGATTAGATGTGACAACCTTCAAGAGTCATCATCTGCATCGATTGCAGAATTTGAAAGACTAAAGATAGCTTACGATGCTTTAATGGCATCTCAGATTGAATACAAAAAGCATTATGAGAAAGAATTAATAAACTTGTCTTCTCAACTAGAAGACTATAAGAAAGATAGCTTGGACAGGTTCAACAGTCTCCAATCTAATTTGTCCAGCAACGAGAAGGATGTTGATACTTTGTTAGACAGTTTGACAAGTAAGACAAAAACAGTGGAAAATCTTTACTCCAATAAAAATAAGGCAGTAATTGATTTGTTATCAAAGTTGGCTAAAGTTGCCCGTTTACACGGACAGGAGTCAAAGACAGCATTGGAACACAATTTAAATAATATCAAAGCATTATTCGAAAAACACCCTGATTTAAGCGATAAACTCAGCACTTATGAGCAATCAGAAATAGATATAGAGAGCTTGATAAATGAATCCCAAGAATCACTTTCGAATTCTACACTTGACGAGGAGGCAACACTAGTCAATTCGCCTGATCCTCTGAACGACTCTAAATCGAATAGAAACAGTGCTTTATTAATCAAGAAAAGAAAAAACAAGAGAAATTCTATGCGTTTTGATAACAAGTCTAACCAGGATAACCATGTATTACAACAATTAAATTTTAACCTGAAGAAAAACTCCGGAGGCTGGAAGCAAGCGAATAAAGATATATTCGAACTAGAAGATAGAACTCCGTCACTTTCACACTCTGATAGAAGTGATTTAAGCAGTGAGAATATAAAAACTCTGCGTAATGGAAGCAGTAAAACAAACAGCAGAAACAGTAGTAATAAGTCAAAGAGAAGATCAATCTATGGTTCAAATTCAAATCAAACCCAAAAGAGCGGGAAACACAATAATACAAACGAGCTTTCTGTTTGAAGACCTAAAGCAAGACACATATTTTAATATTTAATGTTATTATATATACACATTCCTTTATAATGTAAGTTTTATTTATTCTATTAAAGGCTAAAAATTTTTAGAGATCCATCGTTGTATCCTAATGCCATCAATCTCCTTTTTCTGATATCGTTTCTCGAGAAGCGAGATTTTAATATCGGAGTATTTTCTTCTGTGCTCATAGGGCTTATAATAGTAGAAAAAGTGAGTTTGAGTATTGGTGCCTTAGCCGACTCTGTTTTCTGGCCCTCATTGGATTCTAAATTATCAATCGTAGGAAGTTTCATAGAATATTTGAATAGCTGTTCAAAGTCTAGTGTATACCCTTTTACAAAGCCATCCCATGAACCAACTAACACTAATTCAGAATTGACTGAAATCGACTGTATGCCATTACGGTGAAGATTGTGCAGACCAGTGCTTCTATCATCAGACTTTGGGGTAGCAAGAGGATGAACATATATATATTTTGATGTTGATCCACAGAGAATTGTACTTCTCTGAGGAACATGTGCCATAGATAATATAGGATTAGGTTTGCTCATATTCGAGTAATAAAGTAAAGATATCTTTGCGTCCTTGTTTATGACCAATTTAGACGAATCCGTTTTTGATTTCGATACTTTCTCGTGGAGAAGATGATCAAGGTCGATAGAAAGCCCCACTAGATCGCCTGACTCAAATCCAAGATAAAACACTTGCGGAGTGATCCATATTATACGCATAATTATACCGAATTCACCTCTCTTCATCATGTCTTGCATTCCATCATTACCTATTTCTTCTAAATTTTCATTACCATAAGCTCTTTTATAGATATTGAAAGGATCAACAGATGCGGCTAACCTCTTCAAGTTCAAATCATTCAAGGTTAGGTTGTCAAGATCATCGTTTGCAAAAAGTTGGTATACATCAAAATGATTGGAGCTCATAGTTGCGGGTGTGATAAGATAGCCATTACAATAAGCAACATTACAGTAGGAAAGTGAATTCACAGGGATGACTTTGAATTCCGGAGCTGGATTAGTTTCCGTATGAAACTCATCTTCTATTACTTCACCAGGATTTGAATAGTTTATCAAATCAATTCTTTCAGGTACTACCGGATTATAGCCTTGAAAATCAACAATGTTCCATATTTTGATATCCGAATCTCGTGAATGACTTAAAAGTAGGTTTCTGGAGATTTGGATTAAAGTTATAATACTAGCTTTGTGACCTTTCCATACTCCTATCGGTCTACGTCTCTTCATATCCCACCAAAATATCCAACCTTTACTATCACTACTGACAAGCGTTAAATCATCGTCAACTAGGAATTCTGAAATACATGTTATACCATCGACATGACCTCTTAAATTACAGACCTCTTGAGGAAACATTCGATTTTGATTGTGCAATTTCCATCTAAGGCTGCAGACTAGTTATTGTATTCGCATTTTCAAGTAAATGTCCAAATTTACTTAAGTAATTTCTGAAAGTTTCTGAATACGTAAACTTTATGGTTATAAGATCCTTGTTAGGATTGTCTATGAAGCTATAAGAAGTAAAGTAAAGTAATCTAAGATGTATTTTTTGTAATCCTTTTGTAGAATTATCATGAACAAGAGCTATCAAAGCATTGACATATATATTAGTTGTAACTTGACACCAACATCAACTTAGCTATTACTACAAAATAAAGTTAAGGAAAAAAATAACAGAAGTGTTTATGAAACCAAATATTAGTCCACTATTCAGAAACAGTCAAATTCGTTTTCAGATTCTGTTAAGTATTTTACCAAGGCTTTTTCAAATTGGCTATTTGGAATACTGTTTTTCGACTCATGGTTTCTGGAGTTCTCTAATAATAGATCAGCATATTTCATGGACAGCTCATTAAGCCTGAGACTAGTGCTTAAATCAAATATTTCGACGAAGAAAGCTGTACCTAAGTGAAGATTGTTTAGCACTGATTCGTTTACATCTGTTGACTTGAACTGCCTTAACGATTCTAAACTGGTCAGCAAAAAATACTGTTGAATTTCGTTCACTATGTTTATGAAGATCTCATCGCCTGTCAAGGGCCTCACCGTATGCACTAGCTTAACTAGGTGAACCAAGATCACATAAATAAAGCCATCAACCGCCAACTCATTACTTAGTGAAGTATCCCTATTTCTGACTGCATTGAAATGATTCGAGACAATTTCATCGACAAATATCTTCTCACGACGTAAGATATCATCCAAGATAGTAAGTGATGCTTTATCTATGTCCGCGTATAACTTCATCTTTTGCTGCAGCAAATCTTTCTGGAACAACACATCAAAGGATTTGATCAAAGAAGGATATATTTTTCTTGATAATACATCAAAGTTGTTCATAGTTAGGATTTTGAATATTTCCGAACTAAGATCATTCGATTTAATCTTCAATTTTTGGTTCTCAGAAGTATATGTCTTCATCAAGGAATCAATGAAAATATTCAAACTTCTCATAAACTGAATTTCAACGCTCACAAGAGTACGTTTTGAAGGATAAGCTGGGACGATTCTAACAGATTCATCAGAAGTACTCTGCCTCTTGGAAAATATCATTTCAGATAATCTATGCAAGATGAATGTCTCATAACATTGAAATATATCAAGAGTTTTTGTATAAGTAACTTCCTCTTTATTCTCCAATATAGGACTGAATTTCTCCCAGTTTTCGATCTCATAAAACTGAGAACAATCGTTTATCCACGTAGCACAGATTCCTTCTAAAATCCTCTGGCTTATAGAAGAATGTACTGAACGCAACGTTTTCACGATCTTATTAGAATCACTCGTCTTACTTATGTTTCCAATAGTAGCGACAAACCCACCCATTCTGGTCAATATAACATCAATCTTTTTTGAGATACCTGTTAAGTAATAAACAGACGACAAGGAATTTGTATAATAGGGAAGAAATTTATTATAATCTTCACAATTCGATTCTACCAAATTCGGATTATCATTTTCAGAAACGAAAATAGTGTTCAATTCATTGGACAACTTCGTGACAAGTTTAAAAAATATATTTCTCAAGTTACCAGACAGATCTACGTGAAATCCAGCTTGGTTATTGTTATAATGCTTATAATTGTTCACAAATTTAGCGAGGCGATTAGTAAAAGTGTTTTCCAAATACTCGAAATAATTCGAAAGAATTAACCACGACTCGCTTATATAGGAAAAATCTAAATTTTCACTGTTATCGAACAGTTCCACAATAACCTTATCTTTCTCCTTACCGGATGGAAATGAAGAAAAAGATGAGCTATTCAAATATTCATGAACACTGTTATACTTCTCTTTAATGTTTTTGACATTAGAACCGCCTTCTTTAAATTCATCTAAAGAGCGAACATACTGCTTTAGCTTTTGTTGCATCAGATCAAACTTTGTCTTCGTTTTAGAGATTTGATAATCAAAATCACTCAGTAATCCTGTAATCAGTGTCTTCATAAATTCATATATTGGGTTCGATTTGCCGTTATCGTCATTATTGAGTTCATATAATTTATCAACTAGGGATATGAATTTTGTATTATCTGCTACCAGGCGATTGTCAATACCATCAGCATCGTCATCTAGATTTAATAATTCAGAATTGATTTTACGACGGTATTCTGTCGCAACACTATCAATTTCCTTGAAAACTTTTGACAATAACGTGTTGAATAAATACAGTTCCACTTTCCATGATTCTATACTGCTACTATCAGGCTTGGAGTTCAACAGCGATTGAAACTTCTCAGACTTTCGCTGATAATGCGATACTATTTGATTCTTTTCCTCTAAATATTTATGATAGTCTGTAATGAATTGTTGATGGTTCTGACTTAAAATGTACAGAATCAAATTACGAGGTAAATCGAAAAAAAACTCGTGTTTCTGAACAAAGTCAATCAATCTTGCAAGCCTAATTTCCTTGTTCTTGTGTTCCATAATAGGGCGAATAACTAAAGACGTTGCCATGTTTACATTGTTTATTGATTCTTCCAACAGCGAAACTAATGAATCATCATGGGCGTTCTTCTTTGGTCTCTGAGGATTGAATACTCTGCTACTTTCCATAACCTTTTGTGAATGAGTTTTCTGCTCTTTAAACCACACCAAAACATCATCAATAGACTTCTTACATCCAACAAAACTGTTAAAATTATCGTTTACGACCAGCTTTAATTGGGCAGTTTGGCTTTGGATACTCCTTTCTAGGTAGCTTAGGTAATAGGCCAATTCGTCCATTGAGCTATCACGGTGCAATGTTTTCAAAAACTCAAGAGAGTTGTAGTTTTGAGATGTAATCAAAAATTGACCAAGTTTGGGATCGTCAGGTCCTTTAATAACACCTTCAGCTAAGAGCTGTTTAGCAACATTAGAGCCCCTGCCTTTCAAAGGGTCTTCTAAGTCATCGTTATCGTAAATGAATGGACTATTTCGTTGATCATCTTGGGTATAATTTATCAATCTTGCTAATAAATTCAATTTATCATCATCACTCATATCATTAACTGTGTCAAAATCTATCGATTCAATACGAGAAAGATTCAAATCTTTTTTTCGTTTAAGACTTGTATCTTTTATATTGTAGAAAGATAGAATTGATTGTTCATTTTTATCATAATTTATCATGTTAAGTGAGTTCGTAGTTCATACTTCATGGACTTTTTTAATGATCTGACTTAATGTTTATTGATCGCGAGTGGAAACCTCAATAACCCACTTTTCACAATATCCTTGCACGTACATTTAAATATACATAATGATAACTACACTCAATTAGAAAAACTATATTAACGCCAGATACCATATTCTTGGTTATGTGTATCATCATTAACGCTGGCAGACACTGCTGCCACTGCTGCATTGGCTATGGAAGTAGCATCTTCATCCTGCACCTGTCCCTGAACAGAATGTATTGGTGCTCTACCTGTAGGGAAACTGGGGCTCTCATGTCCATCGGTTAGACCTAGAGAAACATTGTGATTTTGCGCATGTGGATCTCGTTTGTCGTTATGATGGGACTGAGAGCGAGGAGGAATTTCACCTTGCCTAATATAATAGTCCTCTACAAGTCTATCCAAGACTTCTGAAAGAGAGAGCTTTCTGTGATCCTTGATATCTGATTTCATTCTATCAAATCCAACCATGAAATCAGTGGCCATCCATGTCTCCTGGGGCTCGTTCTTTTTCCCATTCAAGGGTTTTTGTTCCTCATTATATAAATGAGCAATATAATTCCAGTCAATACTATCAAATGTGGGAAACCCAAGTCTTTGAAGTTTATGGAAGAGCCATAATCTGGTTTCTTGGTTCATGTAAGATGCTCTGACAGCTGATTCCCTCTTTACAAGTTTATTCCACTTATATCTACATTGGATTCTCGATCTCACACCATTCATTCTTTCACTAACGACTGTCCAATTAATAATAGGCCCCTTTTTGTCTGCACCTAAGCTTGACATCATATCTGTTATGATTTCTTTCAACTTGCGCTCTTCCTCCTCTGACCACTTATTTAAAACTCTGTTTTCACCACATTTGACATAATTCCTCCATCTATCTCTACAGTCTTCCGGCATTCTGCCCATGGTACTACCTATTTCCTTCCAATTTCCTTCTTTTGTGGTTGCTAATTTTCTTAGAAGTTCATCGTCCTGTTTTGTCCATTTTGCTCTTACTTCAAAAACATGATACTGTCTTCTCACATGTTTATAAACTGAGGCTCTTGACCGATATGGTAAAACTTTTGTCAACGACTCCCAAAAATTATCCTTTTTTCTTTCGTTAGACCAAATTCTGTTACATATATCTTGACGCGTAAGCTTATGCAAATGACAGTATCCAGCAATGAAATGATCCACCGCCGCAATTTCCTCTTGAGAAAACATTCTAGGGCCATTTCCATTTGAATGAGGCAAACTGTTATACCAACTGCAAGCTTGGCTAGATGCTTCTTCGACAAGAGCATCAATTGAAGTAAGATGATTGAACTTTTGCTTCTCTAAATGATCGTCCTGCTTGTCATTAAACCCGTTTGTACCATCGTCCAATTTAGAGGGTTTTGATGACCTACTATTATCACGAGGGTCTCTGCCAAATGTTTCTGATATTGAAGATGCAGCCTGAGCTAATTGATTGATTGCACCCACAGACTCTGCTGATGGATGTGACTGGCCCTGTACAGCGGCTGAAGCAGCTGCCAACACTTGTTGAGCCTGGTGAGGTGGCAAGTTATTCAACGAGTTATGAGTCGCTGAGCCGCTCTCTGCGTGGTGTACGTTACTATTACTCAACTGCTTAGCCAACTCCCTAGCATCCATTATTGCAGCCTGAACTAGCTGATCATGCTCCGTATTGGAATCAAGACCTGTAAGTTCGGGATCTATTTCATTGTGAGTCTGTGACGCTAAGTGTGAGTTCTTCTTCTTTCTTCTCCGAGTCTGTTTAGGAGAAGTCTGCTGGGGTACTTGGGGCTGCTGAGGGAAACTGTTGAAAGGCTCCTCTTGATTAGTGGCAATATCATCATCGAGAAACCCCGTCCATTGGTTAAACTCGTTGATATTGGACATGATATCGTCATGATTGACCTTTCTCTTCTTCCGGCCACTCTGATGATCATCTAAAGTCCCTCCAACATAACGCATCACTGCTGCCTCGACTGCATCGTTTATTTGTTGGTTTGTTGCCTTCGAGTCATGCATACCCTGTACTTGCTCAGCACCCTCTTGTATCGTATCATGTGCTACTTCCTGATCACTGTGATCTTCATCGGCCTTGGTTGTGAATTTTATACTATCATGGCTACCATCTAACGAGTGGTCAACCTCATCGTTTTCATCGTTCTCATCATCACTTTTTGTTTTGGACCCTAGTTGAAGCAAAGCTTGAGCACCACCAATCTCTTGCTGACTGTCCATCTTAGATATCACTCTGAATACCTGCACTATTATTAGGGTTACCCGCTGTTGTATTTAAAAAAGTAGGGTAACTTGGTATTTGTTTTTTTGGTGTAGTGATGTTGGATTTCATGATGGTGATGATCATGATTCTCACATATACACCGTACTCATATATACGCCTATCATTTGCAGTAACATCTAATGATCCTAAATATATATGTATATATATGAAAAAAGATTAGCGCTACTGTATGATCTAAATTTATTCTGACCGATTTCATAATACAGCACAGCATTCTCTCTTGTCACTCGGTAGATAGGTATTAGTTTCGTTTTGTCTTCTATACTTGAGTATTTTCTTCTTTGAAATAACTTACTTGCATCTTGGGTTCTTGGAAACTGTCATTCTGGTCTTTCAATCAAAAGAATGAAACAAAAATGTAAAGTTGTGTTCATAGATCACCAATCAGTTCGGATGCTCATCAGGATCCCCAGAGCAATGATAAATATATTGTAAACGACAAGATCCAACGACGTTGTTAGTTAGACCTGCATAAACGAGTGTAATATACACAGATACAAGAGATATCAAAAGATAGGTATCATTACAAACAGACTATGTTAACTCAAGATAACATTGATGTACTGCTAGACAGACTAGGTCTCTCAGGAAATTTGATTTCAGAGTTGCCCAAGGAAGATATAATAGCTAGGGTCATAGAGCTAGAAAAGGAGCTACAGGACTTTCAAGAATCTAGTAAGGAGCTAGAACAGGCTTTGGAAGAAGAGTTATCAGAGCTTGAAGAAACTAAAAAGAGACTTGAATCAAACCTCGATTCCAGGACAAAACAACTCGATGAATCAACTAGACGTGAGCAAGCATTGAGATCAGAAATACTACAGTTGAATGAGTCTTTCAGTAAACTAAGCAACGAGTACAAGAATGAAATTCTGATTTTGAAAGAACGAATAATTACAACGGAAATAAGTAATGACAATATGCTTGAGATGGAGCGGTTATTGCACAATAAAGTGGAAACGTCTAACCAAACTAGTAATGAACTACTAGAAAAAGTAGCTTTGTTAGAAAATGATTTAGAGAGGGAGAGAAGTATAAGCATGCAACGCCAACTTAATTTGACAAACAGTGAAAATAAAATCAGAGAGCTAAACGGTGTGATATTGGAGCTTGAGTCAAAAGTACAGAACTTCGAAAATGCTTATTCTGGAAACTCTGTGATGAGTTTGAAAAATATGCTCCTGACTGAACCTACTAAACAATCAAAGAGGCAATCATTAATTAGTGCCAAGAGATCTTCACAGTTACCCAATTCTGAGTCATTGAAAAGATTACATCTTTTAACAAACAGATCTGAAAATATGTCAAACAAATTGCAAGATCTTAAAGACTCGATCAATACTAACAGGGAACATAAATCGGGAAGGTCATCTTCAGTCTCTCCACAGGTAGGTAATTCGAAAACCGGTACCATGGTTTTAAACACAAATATAGAGGAAAATCTTGGGAAGCCTTCAGCACGTACGAATTATAATTCAAAAGGAAAAGTAAGATCACAACCAAATATTAATAAACCTAAGGAAACAAATCAACGTCCAACAAACCATTATGCTGACAAACCGTTAGTTCCTATTCCAAATGAGGAATTAAACCGGAAATCTGATCAGGTTAAAAATTATGGAAATATGGATAGAAGAGACTCGCTAAAGCAAAAGTCAAAAGCAAGAATCTTGAAAACTTTTAGGTCTTTTAGAATGGGTTCATGATACGAATATCATCTTGTAATTTAGTTATCAGTTTTATAGAGTAGTGTAGTATTAATTGTGTGGGGAAGGGTTCCTCTTATAATGTCTATGGTTTATGTCGTTACCCGCGTTCATGTATTTCACGTAATAACAGGTATCAATACGCTTTAGTATTTGAGCAACTCTAAACTTATATAAACATGAATACTGCAAACTACCTTGAGTTGTTGAATAACATAGACGAGAAAAGGCTTCATGCATATTTCACGGAGTTGAATTTACGTCTTAGCGAAGACAATTCAACTATAAGTGAAGCTGATTATACCGAATACCTAAATCAAATTTCATTATTATTTGACAAGTATAAGAGCATTGACGACAAAATAGGCAATGACACAGGCAAGAATCATAATGACTCGGAGCATTCAATGCACCTGAGAAAGCATTTCTCTTCAAATTTAGTCAAACTAATATCCAGAGATGCGGTGTTGATTTTGAAGAATTTACCTTCCAAATTATATGATTTCGTAAACCATCTACTTAACTACATAAGCTTGGACATAAAAGAAGAGTTGAGAAATATCTCCCAGATGGCTTCCATATTGTTGATCGACCTATTTGATAACTTTCCCAACCATCTAAATGCATTGATCAATTTTTCAGTTAGCCAAGTGTATAAGATATTGAAGAAGCATCATCATGTCGACTTGAATCTTATCTATCTACTTTCGATTATTATGAAAAATGCTTCTAAGGGTGATATTGAAGAAAAGGTGGTATCAAAGATTCATAAGTTGGCTGTTAAAAATATAACACAGTCGTCGATTACGTTTCAGGCTACAGAGGAAATCCCTCAAAATACGGACAATAACACAACATTACCTGCAAAAAGATACTGGATTAATGTTTTGAAAAACACCATTGTCCTACAAGTCACAACAAATTATGAGACTTTGCTATCAACGTCCATGTCGTCTTCCGGCTCAAAACTAAAACCAGAATCAATTATGTCAAATCAGAATCAATTTCAGACTTCATTGTTATCCAATAGTGAGAAGATATTCTTATATGGATTGGGAAACCCGTGCAAGGAAATAAGACTTGCTATGGTGGACTTATTGGCATACGTCCTTTTCAACTTGATACCTACTGGAACTTTTAATCCTGTGGAGTACTTATTCAGTATCTATGAAATCTCTGATTTGAAAAACTTGAATGCAGAAATAAGTACATCATTAAGCTTAGACAGTGAAATCGTCTCGTTTGATTCAAGGGCAGATAAAAACTCTATTTTGAAGAGGGACAGTGAACAAATAATAAACAGCAAAATGGAAATATTATACAGACAGATCAGTATAATTGAGACTATCATATTTTATACTCAACTAGAGCAATTTCGGAATAGCACCTATTTATCATCTAATTTGGTCGATATTCTAGACTTGTCGCTTTCAAAGCTTAATATATTTGAAACTACTCAAGTTGCTCCTAATTTTTACAGCAATAACATTTTCAAACAATTTTCGAAGCTTATCCAGTTCTTGATTAATGAATGTGGTCCAAATTCTCATGAGACATTAATAACGTATTTATGCGCTAAGTTCAGCTTAGATGATCTGTCGAACAATGGATCAGAAAAAAAAGCCACCAAGACAGCATCAGACAAATCTAGAAAGCGTGAAAGTGTTTTGTTTAACTTCAAAGTTAACAAGAAGAGCATGAAAGGGAGAAGCAAAGAAGAGATACAAAGTGAAATAAGCCCCCATCATAATAGCTACCAATGTGGTATTCTACTTTTAATAGTAGATATTCTTCTTCCTTTCGGTATGAATTTTGATTCTGCTGTCCACGAATTAAGTGAAGATAATAAATCAATCAGCTCTCAGGACGAACGTGACGAACATACAAACAAATCCAGCCTGTCTTTCGAAGCAAAAGGAGAATTTCAGCCGTCCAATAATCATTTTCTTCTCGCATTATTATTCGACTTACTTATCAACAATAATGCAGATATAAGATATTATGCATTACAAACTTTATTGCAATTCAGTTCCAGTGATGGCATAGAGATCAATGAATTGATATTACGTCTCCATCAAAAAGTTAGTCAAGAATATAAAAGTGTTGAAGACCTGACAGACTCAATTACCTTCGCCAATTCTCAAAAGAATATCTGCTCATTCATTCAAGTTAGATTGATGAGTTATTCATTGGCGTTATCGTCAGTGATTAAACAAACAACACCGTCTTCTTTACAGAATGCAACTGTTGTCAAAGTTCTAAGCTTCTGTACTCAAAACTTAAAACATAATTCCAATATAAGTATCTCAAGAAATTCTGCTTGTTGGTTGATATTATCTTCCTTGATCACATTATATAATAGCTCTGAATTTGTCAAGTTGAACTCATCTCAAATTTTGGTCTTTTGGAAAAGCTTGTTAACTTCTCAGTATATCAGCACTTCAATTTCTAGTAAAGAGCAATTTGGGAAGAACCATGAGATAGTTGATAACCTAGTTTTAAGAAATTTTAGTTTGATATGCTTATCAAATTACATATCATCTGTTGATCTAACACCTGAATCTTTAAAGCTGTTGCAGTTTTTATTAATCAAAGCATATAATTACCTATCTTACTTGGAGAGTAACATTGACGGCGTTGCAGCAGTGACTTCTTTCTTAGGTCATCAATTTAATGACAATGACTATGATCCAACAATTATCAACAACATACATTTTTCGAATCACATCAGCGAGGGGAAACTTTCTTACGATAGAATTATCATAAGCTTGATCTTGTATTCCAAGTATATAATTTTGCAGTGTTACATCAAGCTATCCAGTTACTTGAAAAGCGAAATTAATGCAAATATGGTGATATTTTTGGTTAAATTATTCAGTGATACTAAACTATTTTCTAGACGTGATGTTGAGTTATTGAAAGAAAAGTCAAGTTCCTCAAAACTAAAGAGCGGTAAAGTGAAATTTTTTGATCTCGATCCGGATCCTATACTTCTTGGTGACCCGGATAATTATTCATTTGGTGTCACGAGTAAATTCAGAGGGCACAGTGCCAATGTTGATGAATTACTAGTTAAATCGCCCCTCGCAGGTAAAGTGCCAAATGAGTTCATTAACGATATTTTCTTTCATGACTTTTTATCGTGTGAAAATCGTAATTCACTGTATGACTCTTCTCGGGAGGTGGAAAAAGACGTAGAACTTAACTATTTCAGCTGGATAGATGGTTTTGAAGCAGATACGTTACACTCTGTTGATAACTCGATAGTTTATGATCCTATCATACATCTAACTCATCCTTATTCGAAATATCAGAATTATGCTTCGAATATCATAACATCATTAGTTGATGTTTCTATCGAGTTATTTCAAGTTATTTTTCCACACTTAAGTACCAAAATTCAAACTTCTTTACTTGAGCAGATTAATGGTTTTTTGACGGTGAAAAATTTAGATCCTCTTAGGTATAAGGCTGTTGTTGTCAATTTATCTGTTGCTTTTCATGGTCTTCTTCTTAACTTCGAAAAGAGAAGTACCAAATCAGAAAAAGAGATAGTTTTGTTCATATTAGAGCTTCTAGATAAAATTGATCTTCACAATACTAAAATTGTGCAGATTAACTGTGATTCTATAGGAATTGCCTGTCAATTATTAGCCGATGAAAAAGGATCTGTGTCAGAACATGTAAATAAGTTTGTGAAGCGACTCATATCCGATACTGATTTCTATCATCGTGGCTATAACCTTTTAGCTTTGGGTAAAATTTACAAATCTACAAAGGTAGGATTCAATGATTCTTTTAATGCAGTGCAACAGCTTTTAAGAGATCCTAACCCGATTGTATACCATTATGCTTTGAGTGCAAGTGTTTTACTACTAGAAGATAACTTAAGTAACCTAAAAGTTATTCCTGATATTCTAGCAAAATTATATGAAAATTATCTTGACGATGGTTTCAACCAAAGCAATAATATTGTTTTGACGAATCTTAAGTGTATCTACAGCTCTACCAACTTAACAGCGGAATTATTGAAAACGTGTATAAACAGCTTGGGACCTTATTTGAGAGAATCAACATCTGAAACGAGACAAATAGTAAAAGATTTGATCGTCTCCTTGACTTACAATATTGGCAGTTGGACCATGGCTGAAACATTGGACTTGTACAAGCACTTACTTACCTTATCTAAGGAGATTATTATTTTTGACCCAACTATATTCAAAGATCAGATGAATTTTTTCTGCTCATTTTTGAATTTCCTTATTTCGAAGAACTTAAAAATAGGAATTCTGTCTAGGAGCCCTACTTCTATTAATCGGGATGCAATATTTCCTCTAGATGCCAGTTCTCAGGTTTATCGTGCATCTTTCGACTTTTATAGTGAATTGATCAAAGTCTATGGTGCAGATATTTTACATAAGGATACCGTTCGACTCCTTTGGACATGCTTGAGTATAATGCCTTGCCCTGAATTAAAGCATTTGATCATGCTTTGGATGGAAACAAGTTATGACATTAACTGGTTTTACACTTTACTCACTCTTTATAGAAACTCTGCTCTTAAACTTGTTAATCCTTTTATTGATGTCAACTTTCAACAAAAGTTATTGCCTATTAAGCAAAGAGAAAAGAAAATAAAAAATGAGATAAGCTTAAAAGATGAAGAAATTGAGAACATAGTCACACATGAAGGTGAAGCATCGACACAAAACAACGATGCTGTGAGTTGGGAGTTCAGGCTTTTTGTTTACGAGTTATTGTACAAACTACTATGCTTTGCAGAATATGACAGCAGCTTTTTGAATAAACTAAAACCCAAGATACAAGACTTAGTGAATATTTGTTTTTTCGGTTCTACAGCCCCCATAGTTATTGTGAGAAGGAAAGGTTTGAATTTGTTAGATAAGGTCTTACAAGTTTTTGGCAAGCTTGAAGACCTGCTCTACCCTGGAGTTTCTATTCTCGAGCAACAACAAGCTCAGATAATTAGTGCATTAATGCCTTTCTTCAAGGGGAATAATGATGCGGAGTCCATAGTGGAAGCGATAAATGTGTCGTCAAAATTCATCAATATTCCTGGTTTAAAGTTTTATTCAAAGCAGCGTATCCTCAGAAACTTGACTTATCTCTTGGAGGAAATTTCGTCAAACAAATTTTTAAGGTTCGAATGTCTTGAGAGTATGTCTGAATATGGAAAAAAGTCTATTCAGCTAGCTATTTTAAATTGCTGGGCCTCGTTCAAACTTAACCTAATTCAAAACAATAAGGAGCAAGAGCCTGAGCTAGTTGAAGCCTTGAATAAGTACTCAACCTTACTTAATTCCCTCTGGATACTTGTGTTAAGAGAATACGCAACTTTGAAATATACCGAGTCGAATCAAAGGGAATTGGAACTTTTTGAAATTTACTGGATTAATTTTGTTGATGTTTTGACTATTGAATTACAAAACAAAGACTTCGGTGAAAAATATTTGTACGGTGATTCTCAAAACTTTCTATTCATTTTGTTCAGTCAATGCTTTGATTCATTGACCAGGAACAAAAATACCTCTATGATCTTAAATTCGTTATTGAGGTTAGTACATGACTCGAAGCTTGTTCAGATCTTACTCAATGAAGAAGTATTCCCTGAAGTTATTGACCTATTTGATAGGCTTATGATGACAGAAGAGTCCATTGAAATTAAAGTCAAACTAATTGAAATTACAGAGACTATTTTTAACGTTTTTTTGAAACATAACGAAAATACGAATGTCCAGAATGATCGTGTTCTTGAATTGCTTAGAATTTATATGTTGCCAATATTCACCATACTTCCTTTTATTAGGAATGACTTCGATCCAACGCAAGAATACAGCAAATATTTATTAGCTCGTGTTGACAGTGGTGCCAACCTAATTTTATTGAAGAAATGTTTCCAGTGTGTGACTGGAATTTTGCCACTTTTGCCCAAAGATATAACTATTGACTTAGGTTCATGTTTATTCGTGATATTCATAAAAATTTATGAGTCCAAGAACGAGCATATAATTGCAAGTATTTTACCATTCATAAAGCAAGTCATCGTTACCGTAAAGGAGTTGGAAGGTGGATGCGAGCTTGTTGCAACTTTTTCGAGGCTCTTGAGTAAGCTGTATGAACTTAATAATACTCGCAGTTCAGTTGTTACAACTACATTACTATTGACTAGCACAGAGACAACATTCGATGAAAAAGATATCAACGAAATTGTTGAGATCCTAGCCCTGCTAGCTCTGTCTCAAGATGGGTTGGCTCTTCTTTCCCTGTGTATGAGATCCATTGCCGCATTCTCTTCCAATGTGGAAGCGGGGACGTTGGTCTTGAAGCTCCTTATTAAACGGCTTATTTTAGCAATTTTCGACAAAACGGCTGAAGCTGAACTGGTTTTGAACGTATTGCTGATTATCGCGACCGTCGAGACTTTCAGTTCCGAGAAAATAGCTCTGTTGTACTCCGTACTTGTTTTATTGATCTTGAAGCTTTACGATTCTCAAGAAGTTCAAGTGTCTAACACATTTCTTCGTGATAAAATGTTGTTTTTGATTGGTAAAAATCCAGAAGTCTTTAAAACGGTAATCAATACAACTCTAAGCCCAGAGCAACGTGCCATGGCACTGGATATTACCAAGCAGAACTCACATTCACGGGAAGATGATTTGCCTGATGAACCTGTTATTGAGCTCAAAGTATTTGGTAAATGAGATCAGGTGAGCTGATGCCGCGCTAAATCTGGCGGAGAGATTTTTTTCTGGCCTTTAAATACGTACTATAATACATTTGTATTTGAGTAATTTCTTAAGGAATCTGTAACTTTCATATGTTATGACGTTGCTACCTTTAACCTACCTACTCTACTTTATCCTTGGGGTGTTGTGTGAAGTTCGGGAGTACCATTTCGATGTGAATTATGTTGACAAGAATCCAGATGGTTTATTCCAACGTAAGGTGATTGGCATCAACGGTGAGTGGCCTCTTCCCACTATCAGAGTCAAGAAGAACGACAGGGTATTGGTTCATGTGACAAATTCTTTAGAGGATGAGAACACTTCCTTACATTTTCATGGGTTATTTCAAAAGGGATCAAACGCCATGGACGGGCCTGAGATGGTCACTCAGTGTCCCATACCACCAGGCGCTACTTTCATATATAACTTTACAGTAGAAGACCAGGCCGGAACATATTGGTATCATTCCCATTCTGGTGCCCAATACGGAGATGGTTTGAGGGGATTATTCATAATTGAGGATGATAAATCTTTACCATTCAAATATGATGAGGAAGTTACTTTATCACTTAGCGATTGGTACCACAAGGACCATAACGCTATCATAGACAAGTTTTTGAATAAATACAATCCAACTGGTGCGGAACCCGTTCCTCAAAGCTTTCTATTTAACGATTCCAAGAGTGTTGAATGGGAAGTCTCTCAGGGTTCAACTTATTACATGCGTATTGTAAACATGGGCCTCTTTGTCTCTCAATATGTCTACATTGAAGGCCATAATTTCACAATCGTCGAGGTTGATGGTGTCTTAGTCGAGCCTCAAGAGGTGGACTCATTATATATCGCAGTCGCGCAGAGATATGGGGTATTAGTCCACACAAAGAAAGATTGCAAAAAGAACTTCAGATTCATAAACGCATTAGATGTGGAAATGTTGGATTTTGTTCCAAATGATTTGGAACTTGTCTCTACCAATTGGGCGGTCTATGATAAAAAGAAGGCCTTGCCTGTTGCCCTCGAAAGTAGCATTTCTGAAGTTGTTGCAAGCATTCATCCTTTTGATGACTTTCACTTGAGGCCCTTAGGGAATAACACATTGTACAATGATCCTGATTACGAAATACAGCTTGACTTCTCCATGGAAAACTTGGGCGACGGCGTCAACTACGCCTTATTCAATGGTATAAAATACGTTGCTCCTAAAGTCCCAACGTTAATGACTGTATTTGATAGTGGAGAATATGCAACTAACAGTGCTATCTATGGATCCAATACCAATTCCTTTGTTCTACAAAAAGATGAGATAGTACAAATAGTTCTCAATAATAAGGATCCTGGAAAACACCCCTTCCACTTGCATGGCCATGTTTTCCAGGTTATATCTAGATCTGAAACAGGAGATGATGACGACAATCCTATTGTTTTTGATCCGTCAAACGAAGACCACGTCAAGTTCCCAAAGCATCCCTTAGCTAGGGACACTGTTATGGTGAATCCAAATGGTTTCATCGTCCTTCGGTTTAAAGCTGATAATCCTGGTGTCTGGTTATTCCATTGTCATGTAGACTGGCATTTGGAGCAGGGATTGGCTATAACATTGATTGAAGCCCCTACTGAAATCCAACAATCCCAGTCCTTGATCGAAAATCATTACGAAACTTGCAAGCTAGCTAACGTATCATACAAAGGTAATGCGGCAGGAAGATACGGTGATTCAGATAAATGGTTTGATTTGTCAGGCGAAAATGTGCAGCCAGATCCTTTGCCAGAATCTTTTACTACAAAAGGATACATCGCTTTTGTCACATGTACCTTGATAGCATTTTATGGCCTTTACTCTATTTATCATTACGGTATGGAAGATGTGAAGTCTGATGACAATCAAGCAGTATTACAAAAATTGCATTCAATCTTAGACAGATATGGCTCTTTAGATGAGAATGAGGAAACTTCTTTAGTAAGTCTTAACAGCATTCACGAAAGATCAAATGATTAGTTTTTGCATCTATGTCTTTTGGATTAGGAATATTATTTATTATGAAAAAAAATTACACTTAGTGATTATAATTTGCTCATTGGTTAAATGCTGTAGTTTATAATTATACATAGCTATAGTTATATATAGATGGAGCTGGACTATACCTTTTAATTAACTACATCGTACGTTATCGTAAATGAGCTTATGTCTTTGTGTAACAATTTCGCATTTAATGCTCTCAAATAATTAAGGATTAATTTAAGAGCTTAAGCTGGTAGCAACAATGTCACTGTTATTCGAGTGGGCATTTGGAAAAAAGCTCACGCCTCAAGAGAGGTTGCGGAAGAATCAGCGTGCTCTTGAAAAGACACAACGAGAATTGGCCCGTGAAACTGCAAAGTTGCAAAGTCAGGAAAAGAAATTAATCTCAGATATCAAGAAAAGCGCTAAGCAAGGACAAATAAGCAGTGCAAAGATCCAAGCCAAAGATTTAGTGAGAACAAAGGGCTACATTGTTAAATTTAATTCGATGAAAGCTCAATTACAGGCTATTCTGCTTCGTATTCAATCTGTTCGAAGTAATCAGCAAATGGCAGTTTCTATGAAAGACGCAGCAAGATTATTATCGGGGATGAACAAAAGCATGAATTTACCACAGTTGTCTAAAATATCACAAGAATTTGCTAAGGAAAATGACTTAATGGATCAGAAGCAAGAATTCATGGATGAAAGTATAGATGATGCCATGGCGATGGATGACGACGAGTTGGGCGAAGAAGAACAAGTTGATGAAATCTTGAGTAAAGTTCTCGATGAAATTGGAGTTGATTTAAACACTAGCTTAACCGACGCTCCAAATCAAATAAGCTCTCCTGAGAATTCCGTAGCAAACTCTAAAGTGCCTCAAGCTGTTGGAGGATTTAACGACGAAGATGACTTACAAGCAAGATTAGATAGTTTAAAGAAATAGTAATTCATAATGTGTATATTAAGCTTCAGAATTACAATTTCAAATAAATAATACGTCAATGTTCTATACTCACGATATTCAATATTTTCTATAAGTAGCAAGGAACTTAAATTTACTTCGAAGCACTATCAAGGCTTTAAATGTACTCCTTCTCGACTAAATAGTCGATGATCTTTTGGGCAGATTCCTCAACAGAATTACCTTCATAGTTTTTCAAGTGGATCTCGGGTCTGTCAGGAGCCTCGTAAGGAGCACTGATACCTGTGAATTCCTTGATCTCACCAGCTCTGGCTTTCTTATAAAGACCCTTAGGATCTCTCTGTTCTGCGACCTCAATAGGAACGTCAACATATACTTCCACAAATGGCAAGTTGTCCTTCTCGTGGAGCTCGCGAGCAAAGTTCCTGTCCTTTTTGTAAGGAGAAATGAAAGACGTTAATGTCACACAGCACGAATCTGTGAACAACTTTGCAACCTCTGAAATACGTCTAATGTTCTCATTTCTGTCTGTTTCAGAAAATCCCAAGTCCTTATTCAATCCAAATCTCACATTGTCTCCGTCTAACCTGTAAGAGTTAAGACCCTTAGCCAAGAGTGTTTGTTCCAAAGCACATGCTATAGTTGATTTACCACTTGCTGATAACCCAGTGAGCCATATGGTAACTCCACTTTGCTTTCTGAATTTACTTCTCTCCTCGTGAGTTAAATTGTTATGCCACGTAATATTGGAAGCCATTTTGACTAGGTTCTATAATCTTTTGCAAAAGAGTTATCAATCTTAGACAATTTTCACCGAAGATTTGCAAGATAGCCTTTGGTGATATCGTCAATCGTTCATGTACGCTTGGTATCGTGACATGTCGCAAGTGATACGTTCAGAAGCTTATGTCATAAAATGACATTTTTGTGACATGAAAAAAAAGTGAGAAATGTATCAACATCAGCAGTAATAGTAAGGTATCATCTGAGCTAGGAATCAAGAAAGCGGAAACAAGATGTATTACGAACTTATGGCCATATCTCGTATTTCTGACCCTCTTAATGTCAGTAAAGAGGCTATGAAGATCACTTCGACGATAGGAAAGTTGATTTTGAACAATAGAGGAGTTATTAGAGATATAACGAGCATGGGGCCAAGAACACTTCCCAAGATTATGGTCAAAGATCAAGAGAGACACTTTCAAGGCTACCACTTTTTGATGGGTTTTGATGTTTCTTCGAAAGTGCAGGAGGAATTATTGAGAACATTGAGAAAAGACCCTAGAATATTAAGAGCCAACATCATCAAGCAGGATTTAAGGAAAAAATTGAACGCAGGTACCTCTTTCGAAAGAGCATTCAATAGCGTACCTTCGAATGAATAATTTTCTGTCATGACACAACGATATTTACCTTGTACATACATATATTACTATTATATATATATTGCCTCGCCCATAGCATGGTTTTGATATTTCAGGTTGAGGTGGTATGTAATTGTAATTAACGTCATTTACTAAGAATCGATGATATTAAGCATTATTTATTAGATATCATTAATATAGTAAGTAGAAGACAAATGAAATAGACAAATGAAATAGACATGTACAATAAGATACAGAGATATTCTTTCAAGAAAAAAAAACTTGTATAATTACATCACATTAATCATCTATTGAATGGAACTTGATTTTTTGTATTCTTGTAATGAGAGCTGGCGCCCGATGTAGATGTACCGTTATCGAAGTCATCTAATGATGTCGAAGATGCAGTTGAGCTCACCAAATTATGCCTTCCGTCGGTGTCCCCATCAAATACTGAAGGAGGTGAACTGTTCTCCAACAGGGATGTATCCACCTCTTCCGTAGGAGCTATATTTTCATCGGACTGAGGAGCCAAGTTGACAGATGAAGATGAATGACCCACACTATTGTTGCTCAGAGGAGAAATTGGAACTGCTGTCCTTGATGACTGTCTCGATCTTGAGAAAGTAGACATTTGGTAAGTATTGTTCGAATTAGTCTGCAAGTATGGGTAATTAGATACTCTTGGTGTTAAGAACAGATTTATGGGCTCTTCTCTACTGACCAATCTCGCTTCTCCGTCATAAGAAAGAGGATCTAAGTAATGAATATTAATCTTCTCGACTTCCGTGTAAGACCAACGGCAAAACTTAGATGGGTCCTTCTTTGGTAAATGAGTATACTTGGTATACACAAACACGCTAACAGATAAGACCGCACCACCAATCAAATCGATAAAGTAGTGATGGGTCAAATACATAGTACTCCACCACAACCATGATGCCCAACCCCACCATACATATCTCAAACGAGGGAAAAGCCAGCAAAGGAAGAGAACATCCATCACCGAACAGCCTGAGTGAAGGGATGGAAAAGCACCGAAGACAACTGGCGAATTTGAAAATGCAGAAGTATACATATCAAAGCCAAGAATAGAATCGATTCTACCCAAACCTCCTGGAGAGCCACTCATGGAATAGTCAGCAGGCTCCAATCCATGAAGATTTTTGTACCAAGGTGGTGCAGCTGGGAATAAAATTTGGATCATGAGACCCGTTAAGTTCATGTATCCAAATGCGAAACCAAAAGACCTAAGCGATGTAGGAGGGCCAAACAAAAATATGAATAAAGCCACCACAAATGGTGCACTGAAATGCAAGATTCCATATGGAATCCATGCCATTATGTCCAAGAACGTGTTATTGAAAGTTGCCAAAACATTTGATAAATTGTCTCCGTATAATACAGTTTCCATTGCGGGAAGGGATTTGACACTGATAGGGGGCTTCCACGAAGTGGGAATCTTTCCGGCACTGAAAAATAAGGCTAACCAGGCAAATATAGGCAATGCATGGACAAAAAATTGAGAGGTCAATGGGATCATGAAACAAATGCAGAAAAGTGATAACACGGGCAACTTCAAAAGAATAGGCGCCGGAAATATGACAAAAACGAAAAATATAACGCTGGACAAATATCCATAGTGCAACATCTCCTTCCATGTCCAGTCATGATGCTTGAACTTCTCAATAGAGACCCTGATGTCCGTCTCGAAACTGAGGTCCGTGACAGCACATCCCGGCTGCTTCTCCAGCAAAAAATAGTAGTGGAAGTACTGGTACGGTTTCTGTACCAAGTTGGACCGCAATATGTGCGATGTCACCATCCTACTTGAGATAGCTGCTGTTCTCTCGGCTGCTTTTATGTATTCCCGCCCTCGTACTATGAATTAGCTTTCTTGAAGAACTCCTCTATTTGTTCTTCTTACTGACGCCACTACTGTATTAACCTGCTCAGACACCTTAGTCTATTGCAAACTCTTATTTACCTTTATACAAGCTTCAAATTTCTAGGATAATTTCTACTACCCTCTAATATGATTGCAGTGTTAAAACCCTGTGTTATGTTGTTAATACAGTGGAATCATAAATCTTTTTAATTTTTGTGCAACTTCTCTGCTCACCATTTCTTTTGTGTCGTTTCTTTTCCCGATGCTCTTCGGAATAGGGGTCAGTAGCTTTAATGAAATTTTATTACTGCTCTACTTCTATAGTATGCTGGACAAAGTAACCTAGAGGTCCTTCTAGAGTATCGTGCCTTTGGATCCAGGACATGTCTTCCGGCCGGATCAAATATTTTGACCCTATGTGCGCTTCCCAGTCTGCGTCTAACTACAGGGACCGACGGCTCCAACTACCTAGAAGCACATCTCTACAAACGGGGTTGGCTTGATCGTATTCCAAAGTCGATAGATTTAGGAGTTGAACTAGTTAGTTCCGATGTTTCCTTAGATTAACCGTATGTATGTGTTTTTGTGCTAGAAATGCAGTACAAGAACACAGCACTGGAACCCCTTTACATGTATCCGGGGAAGACTGCGTTGTGTCTGCGAATCCAGTGGTAACAGCTCTCTGGTGGGATCAAAGTCTCCTATTTTACATGACTCCCCTAAAGCATTTGAAGGTTCTTCTGTAACAATAAACGCTATAGTTGCCAATTGCCGTAATTGTTGCAATGATTTTCAAAAATAGATATAATGCGAGAAAGTCATTGGGAATGGTTGCGAAGAAAACCACAACCACTCCCGATGGCAACTCTAGGATGTCGTATTTCCCGACCGACAGAGGCCGCAAAGGCATATATACGAAAGTAAGCGGTCTACATGTCCATCTTTCTGGTATGATATCCGTGGACACAACTCCGAGCTGCTACAGCAATCAAGTTGCGGTCACTTTAGGCTTAAGTACGAGCGTCAATTAAATTATTGACTGCGTCTAACGCAATCCGTACTTTTCGACAGTTTCTTTTCTCCACAGCACGCTCCTCCCCTCGCTGGATAGATATGCTGAAACTTCAATTTTGGTCCATAGCAAGCAGAGCAGGGAAACCGTTGAGAATCAGCTTGGGGGATAAGGTAGTGCGCGTGCACAGTACTTATACAGCCTTTCGTTCATACCATAATATCGACAGGGTGTACATGAAAAGAGCAACAATGCCAGTGGAAGAAACCGAGACAAAGGTCGTTTTGACCCACCCAGACGACGAGAGCACTAGCATTACTATCTTGAAGCATGGAGCGACTGTAATTTCGTGGAAATACAAGGGCCAAGAGAAGCTTTGGCTCTCCGATGCTGCTAAGTTGGACGGTTCAAAACCTGTGAGAGGTGGTATCCCCTTGGTTTTCCCTATATTTGGAAAGAGTAAGGACGAGAAGCACCCAGCATTCAAGTTGCCCCAACACGGGTTTGCGAGAAATTCGCCTTGGGAGCTTTTGGGCCAGACAACAGAGAAACCTCTCACTGTACAACTTGGATTGGGTCCAGAGCAGGTGGACCCCGAGTTGTTTAAGTTGTGGGACGACGGTAAGAATGACTTCACGTTGATACTCTCAGTCACTCTTGGTGATGATTACTTGAGCACAGGCATCGAGGTCGAGAACACAGGAACCAATGAATTCGAGTTCAACTGGTTGTTCCACACGTACTTGAGAATCCCAGACGTCACTGATGTTGTAGTAAACAACTTCACGGATGCCAAGTGCTACGATCAGTTAATTGGTGAAAACTATTTTGAGAAATCACCTATGATTAGTTTTACGGAAGAGTTTGACAGAATCTACAAAGAAATTAACTCCAATGTGCTTTTCCAGGTGATTGAGTTTGGGAAGGTATTGACCACTGTAGAGAGAAACAATCTCCCAGATGCTGTTGTGTGGAATCCTTGGATTAAGAAGTCTGAAGGAATGGCTGATTTTGAGCCTAAGGATGGTTACTTGAAAATGTTATGCATCGAACCAGGTCATGTCAATTCGTTTGTCAGTTTGAAAGCAGGAGAGAAATGGGCTGGAAAACAGACTTTACATGATGGAGGTGATATCAAGGTACAAACAAATATATATTAAGCATATAGATGCAAATTTTATACTATACTATACTATATTATACTATACTATACTTACATTATATTGATATTACTTTGCATTATATTAATGACCATCCTTCATGTTCAGTAGACTGGACAAGGATCTTTGCGACCTAGATATAGCCTTTTGGGATGAAGATATAGTAGGCTTATTATATAGAGAAAATGGTTTGGGTATAGTGTAGTTAGGCTTTTTACTTTCATTAAGCAGCCGTAAGGAGGACATAGAGCTGGTGGATGGCTGACGAGGCAAAGATGGATTTGACTGGTACTTTGCCAACTTTTCTTGGGTTGCAGATTTTCGTAGCTGAAAACTGTGCACGTTGCTGTATTTGAATCGAGGATCCTCTCCCAGATCGCTTTTAAACTTGGATGACGAGGTCGGTCTCACAGACGGTATGGCCAGCTTCAGAAGTGTAGGTTTTGCAAATATTTTATGCGAGTTATTATCAGCCAGTTCAGCCTTTTGTCGAGATGATATCGTAGAAGTTGTTGCATGTCTAATGCTATTGTTATTGTTACCGCTCGTGATATTATGATGATAATTTGAAAAAGGAGCTGGCGTGAAGTTTCCGGTATTGTTTCTCGAGCTAGTGCTGTGTCCATCTCGATTTCCAGATGATTCTGTCGAGTTAGGTCTCCTGAAGCTTGAGAATCCAGTTCTGTGTGATGCTGATGCAAGGGACTTGTTTGAGGGCAGTTTGTTTAGCTGTCTTGGCGTTTGTTGTGTTTCTGACTGTCTAGGGGGTGCTAACCTAGGGTATGTACCCGTATTAAATTTAGGAGGACTTTCATTATGGGAAGACCTCGATGTGGAAGTAAACAGCAAGTCTGTACTTTCTGAAGGGCCCTTTAAAAGACCATTCAAGTTGAAAGACTTTTTAGAAGGAGAAATCTTTCTAGTTGGGCTTGAGTTGAGATCCTTTTCAGGGCTTGAGGACTCAGAAATGACTCGCGTACTCGAACGAGGAGGGGATTTGACGGGAGAAGAAGAGAGCTCCACACCAGTGAGAGTCCGTCTTTTCTTGGTCACAGTGATAGGGCCTTTGTGATCTGCGTTGCCCTTGACGGAATAATGGTCAAGGATAGACTCCATCTTATTGAAACCAGCTCTATGAGCTCCAGAATATCGCTTTCTTCTTCGCTGCTGCATCAAATCTTTTGCACTGGGCTGATTAATCTGTGTGGCTATCTCGTTCGCGCGGGCATTGAGCTCCTGTAGGACGTTATTGGTGATTTTTTGGGAGTAGCCCTTCTGGATCATGGCCTGGAGTATCAGCCTATCTTCAACCACACCAAGTCCAGAGCTACTAGTGTAACAATCGTCAGCAGGAATGTCATCTGGCGACGCAATGCTAAGGTTCTTTATTCTCTTTATAGGTGTACTTAATGCATCTTCTTCCATACCTTCTTTGTCCATCTACATGTGTTTTCGCTCTGGTTCAGGTTTGGAGTGCTTGCGGTAGTCTTTCCACCCAACGACACTCAATATTAATGATGCTTGTTGCCACAATCTTATTCGTAAAAGACAAAAGACTAGTTCTCGTTTGACTCTTGCACTGTTCTAAATGAGCAAGCGTCTATCCCTTCTCTCCTGCTATTTTTTTTACTTCGTTTACCCTTTCATCACATGGTATGCTGTTCCCTAGTATGTTTTTTTTTTCAGCTCCTGACCACCTGTTTCGGAACAAAGATAAACACCCGGATAGAAAAACAAAATCTGCGCGCGCGTGAGTTGAACACAAGATCTTTCGGAGACAGGTCTCGGCCTCTCTACCACCGCCTACGGAGGAGAGAGTTCGCCCGAAAACTTACCGGATCCACCCGCTAGCGTCGGTCGATCTCCGTGCGCCCTCAGACTTATGCCAGGCCACAACGGACACAGCGACATGCGACATCCTGACATGGGAGGATCGGAGGAATTCCCGTAGGTCCTGCCCCACAGCACGAACACCGCGCCAGCACCATATCCGCCACTGCAACGAGCACGAGGCTCTGTGCACCCACGGCATCGGCTTCCCTCAGCGAAGAGGTAATGGACAGACGCCTGGAGCCGCTCGGCGTCCAGGGAACAAGCCTGTTTGTACGGTCACCCATACCTACTAAGGTGCAACACACGTGACCCAACCGATTCTATCGGCTTACCTGGCGACGCAGACTTGCCCGAGTCGCTGCTTAGTCACCTTTCAGCCACGGCTGAGAGCTGCCTGGGGGCACCTTTCACCAAGGTCGTGCCGGACCAAACATAAACTCCATCGAATACGGGGGTTCGTGATACTAACTCCAGTCGGAGCGCTTCAGTGGGCGATGTCCGCCAGTGCAGCCTCGTCTTAACGCCTGGGTGGTTTAGGCGTTTAGCACACGGTGCGTCACGCCGTGCTCCGTGAACCGTTTGGGTCCAGGGGTGTTGACGGACCGCCCCAGGGTCCTTTAGGAGGTGCTAACTCCATGCGCGTGGTTATGGTCTTATCCCCGTGCTGCTGCGAAAAAAAAGAACCAACTGTGTACCTATACCGCATTGGAGTCCCATGTCAAGTGACCTTTGGCCTTCGGACTTTTAGATCCAGCCACTGGTGCATGTTTTCGGATTGATGGATATCTTGCAGCCGTCGCCTCCTCGGGCGACACAGCTACACTGCAGAAAAATCCTCTGGTCCCCTTATACCAGATTTGACTCACCCGAGCTTTTCCGATACAGCATACCTGTGCTACCAGGATGACTCTCTTCTCCGAGGTAGGTTACTGACTGACCTCTGGACGGACTACACCACGCCTCTGCGGACCATAGTGGTTCCTCGGTCTTGCCGCCTAAGCGTTTTCCAGTTGAAAGCATCAGCATGGCAAGCTAGCGTGGCCATGCTGCTACGCCCGTCTTTCTCCTCTGCTTATCAGCGGCTAGCTCTATCGCCACGCAGCGCGGGGCGTCAGAAAAATAAGATGGGCTGGCAGATCATCGCTAGCATACGGCGAGCGAAACCTCCCTCGCAAGAGACACAAAACCCCCTCCCCTCACAGCTTGCTCGTCCACTCCAGCCCCCCTAGGGCGCGCATGTGGGCGGCGCAGACTATTGCTCATGGTCGTGATAAACCTCGGGTGCACCTGGTTTCTCCTACTCAAAAAAAAACTGGGGTAGGCTCATGATAACGCCTACGGACGACGAACGACCATGGTTCCGAAAAATCAATCGCATGCGCGGGAACTGGTTTTTTTTTTTCCTGCGGAGGGGTCTCAGGCCACTGGCACACGAGAGAGGCGTCTCCATGAGCGGGTGTGAATCATGGCAGCAATCTCTGTCAAAACCAAACCGGAACATCAAGACCGCTCTCGCTCACAGCGCTCGAGGAGTTGGACTTCCTATGCGGATGTTCAAGTCCGTCGATGCGCTGTTGCCCGATATCCCCAGAATGTATTCGCTTTCAGGGCGAAACACTCCATGGACATAAGGAAACTGAGCCTGAGTTTAGGAATGAGCTTCCATACTGGGAACTGGCGAATAGAGAGCAGCATATCGAGGAAAGGCGCATTGTGAGGCAAAATGCCAGGACGGACCCATGTAGAGGCGAAAAAAAAACGGGCAGCAACAGTGTACGGCGGAGCATCGGAGTTGGACTCTCTTAACAGGATACCCCAGAGTAGGTGCGTTTAGGCTATATAAGAAGGAAGAAATCCATTGAAAAGATAGCGACAGTGTCTACAGAAACGGGGCATACATAGCAGCTAGATTGCAAAAGGAATACACCAGGAATAACAGTCAAGCAGCGCAGAACACAAAAGCTGGGAAGAAACGAAGCAAATGTGTTCTAACGATCTTATAAACTACTCTATCATGCGCAAGGGCCCACATACTTGTACGTTGCCCTTGATGCCCTTGCCAATGCCGATTCGCCCGGTGCTGTACCACGAGCACGGCTTGGGAGAGCTCGGAAAGCTCCCCGGTTCGAAATTGCCCATCCAGCTTCCTCCATTGATGCCATCGAGGTTGACTGAAAGAGCGCTCGGAAGCGTGCCAGGCGTGGACGTACCATCTTTAGCACCCGCGAAGTGCCCATCGATGTCATCGGTGACATCTGCGACATCCGTGTCGTCAGCTTCCTCTTCAGTGTCGCTGATGCTGTCACCAGCGTCATCGCCCAACATTCTGTCGGCCAAGATGGTGGCTGAGGCTGATACCGATAGTGCGGACCAGACAGAAAAGAGGAGACAGAGGTTGGGCCCCTCGTGCGACAACTGCAGGGCTAGGAAGGTCAAGTGTGATGCTCAGGTGACGGTGTTGGCGCGAGACGCCGCAACAGTGGACTTAAGCAGCTTTGTGCCTGCTCACAAGACAGAAGAATTACTTCAGAACCAGACGGTGAGCATCGACGTCAACACAAATGTGGTGATATCTAATAACAAGTTGATAAAATTCAAATTTTGCAATTCGTGCGCGTCAAAAGGCTTACCATGCTCATTCACCAAGGGCTTCACCAAGGAGGACATAGTGCTCAACAACAAGAAGAAGATGGCCGGATCCAGCAGTCTTAAATACAGAGTGGGCAAGGGTAAACTGTCGCAGGGTACCTTCAGTAGCAGAAAATCCTCGTGCATGGGGTGCAGGAAGAGGAAAATCAAATGTGTGTTTAATACTGAGTTGAACAGATGTGAAGGGTGTTCTAGAAAGAACCATGAATGTGTTTTTGAGGTTGCCTAAGAAGCTGCCGCGCAGTCGTTGCCTACAAGAAATTGCATCATGTACTACTACCGATTAATATTTGCATCTGTCAATCTTTTCCAGATTGACACTTTTAGTTCTTGATTTAGAGTATTTTGATAATCTTCTACTGTTATAATTAATTTGTTCATGTCACATTTAACGAAGGATAGGATTTAATAGGTTTGGGTTAAAAGTCTTGTGTATTTTTAACTGTATATATATATATATGTATACACAGATTAATGAACTTAATCTTTAACTAGTGCATGTGTAGAAATAAGGGGCGTGGTAGCACATGCCGTGCAGAGAGGCGGCTCAACTGATATCATTCATATAGTGAATGAAACAGTCTGTGATGTCCACCATTAGTTTCTCAAGTGACTCACCGTCAATGAGAAAGTCAGAATTGAGCCTAATGAAACTCATTCCATCGGGTACCTTAAATTGGCCAATGGTTTTAAACACTAGTTCAAATAACTTGCGATGCTTAAGATTCTTGGAATTGAGATTCTCTTTCAACGACAACTTTACATAGAGTTTCTTCTCCTTGTAAAACTTATTAGTCCGGAAACTCAAATTGATTGTAACTTTATCCTTGAATATTTTCTTTGAATTGCCACTATTGTAACTCAAATAGTACACAAACTGGATCAAGTTAACGCTTCTTACTGCAATTTCAAAGCTTAATTTGGGTAAACCGGTCGAGAGTTTAGCCTTGTTCTTGTTCTCCAAATGGGCGCGTACCGCCTTCATGGTCCTGATGAAAGGTGACACTTCCTGGAGGTATTTCAAAGCACCAATAACACCTTCTCGAGCCTTATTTGCTTCTAGGTAGCGATTGATATTGTCAATTATTAGTTTTTGCTCACTGGACTCGTCACCCCTACAAGCGAGTTTGATGCTATCCTGGTTTTCAGGAAATGAGATAGTCACGGACCTGAGTTCATTCGGAAACTCAACTTCAATAGAATTGATACTGTTTTCAATGACCTTGCTATTATTACTATGAAGCTGGTGTAAAATTTTGATCAACTTACTGAGTCTTTCTAACTGAAGAAATATTCCACCAAGTAAATTGTTTTCGAGAATGTAATTATCATTTATGTCATTCGATAAATTTACCAGATCTTTTATTTCGAAATATTCCTCATTCCTTTTTATTTTTAGGCTAGAATCAGTTATATCATTCAAACCACTTGGAATATTTCTCACTTTTCCGAAAAGACATAAATCCATTTGGGTGGCGTTATTCAAGTTCAACAATTTCACAAGCAAGAAAAGACTGGAAGATGAGTTATGAACAGGAATTAAATTATTATTGTAAAGAATGATCATCGATTCATAAGTAGAATCAGATGTCTGGTTGTCAAATATGTTTGAAAGACTATTCAATCCAAACTTATCCAAAGCCTGCAACCATTTTTCTCTTGTGTTGCTCTTGATAAAATGAATGTCTTTAAGTTGTAACTGTTCTAGTATCATGTGATCTAATATCATATTAGAGCACATATTTGATAACGAAAAGAAGAAATCATAGTCTAACGTGATATCGCCAACTTGCTTTGAATCTTCAGTAAAACCTAAGTTACGGACCCATTGGATTTTCCACTCCCCCTTAATAGACTTGATTCTCGCGACCCACCAAAAAGTAGAGAAATGAAGACCATTAATCATGTTAACTAGAAACCAGCTGGATGGCCAGTTCTTGCACCGATAAAAATATATACGGCTTGAATTAGGGCTATCAATCAAATGGTTGATTGAATAATTAAAAAGCTTTGCAGTTTCGTACTCATTCAAAGTTATTATCTCATTAACTATCCACTCATTAGTAGAAAGTTTATTACCTATCTCTTTCCCGTACATGTCTAATCTTAACTGAATAATCAGAGAGACACAAAAATCCACCATGTCAGATTCGGTAAATAAAGCTTTGTTACGATTGGTAGGAGAAGGAAAATTCATCTTTTTTATAGCCTGCGACTGGATAGGAGAGGGATCCATAAAATAGAAATAACCCGATAATGGATTTATGGATAAGGTCGCGGACTTGCGAGGAGTTAGCCTTATATTTATCTGGTGTAATGTGATTCTGGTACAACTATCGTCAAAATTTTCGTTTAAATTTTCTTTTAGCTTTTCGAAAAGATGATCCATAACTATATCAGCATGCCTACTCGAAACAGCAGTCAAAATTGTATCAATATTCAAATCAATTATATCTTCGGCAGAGTCATCAATGTCATCACTGGAGAAATCGCGATCCTGAGTATTAAACGTATCATCGTTATTCAAGTTAGTTGGATTTCCCTTCCCAAAAGAAATAGGGAACTTGTTGACTGTATCGTACTTTCCATTCTTGAACCATCTATAGTTTAACTGGTAGTTTTTATCAATTCCTAGTTCAATGAACGATTTCCAGTTTCTAGATGAGTGATGGTTGCTCCAGTAATTAATGATGAGTAGGGACTTAGCGTTGTCATATTTATATTTGATATTATTTCTCCAGCGACTATTAATAGCTAGATTCTTTAGTTGTTTGTAAAGCAAATATAGTTTGAAGGAAATTGCATATCGGTGTAGTAAATCGTAAAGGCCCTGAAGACCACGAGTCAACAAGACGCTGTTTGCTATGCCTTCTAGACGAGCGAATGAAGATCTCGGTAAGTTCGTGATTATCTTATTGTTTTTGTGACTTATCAATGTATTATCAGGATTAATTCCAAACAAGAATTTGAAATCAATGAAATAAAAAGGAGACTTGTTATAATCAGCAACAGAATCAATTATCAAGTCATTTGGAGCTGTAACAGATACCATAAACTCATTAGGTATGGTGAAATATATCCTTCCATCTGCTACTTCAAAATTTCTAGCAAATCTTGGTGGTAAATTATCCATTAATGCCAATCTCGCAGATAATGCTAGGTTCAAATTTTCAAACACCTCCAAAATCTTCTCCGGGGATATTGGGGGTGATTTTATAAAATTGTAGGATGGAAGTTGGGGACGCTTTTTGATGAAAACATCTAATCCAGTTATGATATCAGAGTTAGGTAATTTGGCTCCAGAATATCTATTGAGCTCGTTCAAACCGAATCCTAGTTGTTCAAAAAGGTAGTCTTGGGACCTGAACCAATTAAGCAAATCTATGAGCTTAGATACATCCTTGGAGACCGTGGCCCATTTAACCAACGTATATATTTTGATGAAATCTTGTCTTAATGAAATAATTACTTGTAGAAAGGATTTCTTTCTGTTCAAGTCTGTATCCGTCCCACGATTATGCGATAAATTCTCTATAATATTAGTCAACTGCTTGTATGCTGTTTGGCTGTAGTATTTCAAAATATTCGAAAGCGGAATGATATTGTTAGTTATATGAGGTATGCTTGGCGGTATTTCCTTCACGCCATTCTTTAATATGGATGCATCCGCGCCATTAGAATTACTCTCAGCATTACTCATAGGCTCTACTTCTTCTTTGTTACCATTAATATTGCCACTATTAGATTTATTCCTACCATTCATCGTATGCCCACACTTCAAGTCTTCTTTAAGCTTTGTGAGCCATTTCTGTTCAGTACTGTAACAAATGTCTAATACATGTCGCACGACATATTCTTTACAAGGTTAATTCGAGCTATCTATATAAGCTATAATTACCAAAAATTAAGATTATGTTAGGCTTAACAGGAGCTGACTATCCGTCAGATTCAGGAAAGCTGAGTCAACTAGGATATGATCCAATTAATATGTACAAGGATATGCGACTGTTAGTGATAGAATCATAGAGGATCAATTATGATACCTCTAACATGCTATCCCAGTGAGTTGGTTGCACAAATTCTAGACCACTTGAGTACGTTAGAGCTTGGTAACGTTCTTAGATTCTTTTTAGAAGGTGATGATATTTTGCTAGCGAGCCTATGTTTCCACATTTTATGTGACCGTGAGTTTGTGGTAGGTGATTCGGTGGATGGTTCCAAGCTTGAAGAGCCAGAGATGCAAATTGCTGAAATTGGGCCGGACGAAAGTGCATTGGCTCTTAATTTGCTAGAACATATGCTTTGTTTAAGGGATAAGATCCACTCCAAAAACTACTCTAAGAATATCAAGTTTTATTTTGAAGCCTCGAAGTCCAAACATGATAAGTTAGTGCGTCAGAAGACTTACGAATTGGCCCATCTCTTTGATGAATCAGATCAGGTGCTTCCCACAGTCTTCAGCTTGTTTTTTCATGCTTCAAACAATGTGTCATGGGTTTATTTGTCGAAGTTTCTACATAGATTGAGGGACAGCATTTGTCTTCAAACGAGGGAACTTAGTCTTCTTGGTTATAAGATGTGTAAGTATTTGGTTAGCATCACACGATTTTTTCCTAATCTAAAAGTTCTTGACATAAACTTTGGACAAGAGATATACCCAATTGAGCTTGGTGATGAAATTTGCAACATTGAGTATTTAAGTTGTACTAGTGGAGGTCTGCTCAAGCTAAAAAGCGCTTTCCAATATTTGAAATATTTGAGATTGCAACATGTGGTGATCGATGTGAGAGGTAATGACAGTTTTACTTGCTTGAATTCATTAAAATTGATAAACACCATCAATACAACAAGTCTTATATCGAGGAATAAATTTCCCAAGGTCCATGAACTACACATTGAAGATACTGAAATAGATTTGTCTGATATAAATTTCTCTCTTTTCATGAACTTGAAATGTTTGGGTCTAATTAACATACAAAGCTATTACTTTGGTGAGGTATCGATTCCTCAGCAATTAACTTCCTTAGTTATAGAAGAAACTTTCATGCCTTTAATGCAGTTGAATTACTCGTGCCTCCCAAATTCTTTGAATTTCTTGGACTTAAAGACTGATTATGAATTCAATTTCTCTAGTATTAGATATCCGGCGAACTTGGCATCATTATCAATCTATGGAGGGTATGGTACTTTTAACTGCCGCCATCTCAAATGTCCTTTAGGGTTGACAGAATTGAAAATAAACCATCAAAATTTCAAATCTGTTCATAAACTACAACTTCCTGGAACATTAAGACTTTTGGATTTGAGCTCCAATAATATCGGGAAAATTTCAGGTGTGAGATTTCCATCTAACATTAAGGAGTTAAACCTAAGTCATAATAACTTGAGGGGATTGAATAATTGTATTTTGCCCAAGGGAGTCCACATTTTACATTTATCTCAAAACGGGCGATTCGAAAGCATAAACGATTTACGCACACTTGAAAATCTTCGAGTACTACATTTAAACTGCAACGACAGTGAAATGTTCAAAGTAAATGACAATGTTATTCGAAATTTTGTTGCCTAGATAGAAAAGTAACTTAATGTCAATATTATTGATTAAATGGTGGAAATTATTAAAAGAGTGTCTTATATCTTATTGTAAACTGTTTAGCTGTTAGTAATGCAGAAGAAAGCTTCTAGTAGAATTCCAAAAATACTAGTAAGATAGTATAGATTGATAAAATACAAAATTAGTTCATGTGGTTTAAATAGTCAGCAGGAACACATTCCCTGATCCATGCAAATTCTTGGCTATTAATAATTTCTAGCGTTGTTAAACGTCTATCTCTTCTGACAAGAAAAACATCTACAACTGCCTTCAAATTCTTAATTATTTTCTTAGATTCGTCGCTTACAGCAGGATTACTGATGAGTTCGATCAAATGAAACCAATCCCAATCAATCATACTAATTCGATGAACAGGATTGTGGCGAGATCTTTTGCGCCTCAACACCGAAGGTGAAATGCCAGCAGGAGGCTGTGCTAAAAGTGGTGGCTTATCAAAGGGTAATCTATCTTCTAACAAGGCATAAATTAAAACACCAATAGACCATGAATCGGTTTTACGTCCATCGTATTTTAGTCCCATAAGAAGTTCTGGCGCTATGTAGTCCTGAGAACCACATCTAGTGGCAAGTAGCTCATCAGGAGTCGCCAATTTTTTAGAGAGTCCAAAATCACCAACATTGATGAAGGGATCCAGAATATCAACACTTTGTCCAAATTTTTCAACCTCACGTTGATATTCATGTAGTTCAAAGTTTAACAAGACATTCTCTAGCTTGATATCACGATGAACGATGCTCTTTGAATGAAGGTACGAAATAGCAACAATCAATTCTGCAGCAATACGCTGAATAATTTTCCAATAGTAGGTCTCAAGAAATAGGCGTTTATTATTCTTCAGCAGAAACTGCAAAAGATCGCCGCCTCGGCAGTAATTCATGAAAACTAGTTGTTGGTTATTTTTCTTTAAAATTTCCAAGTCCTTAGTAAATGCAGGGTTGTCAGTATCTGCATCATCCTCACTACCATAATAGGCATCATCTTCAATTTCCGATTTCTTGTAACTGATATTGATGTTGTAATCCAAAAGATGTATAATACTGGGATGCTGAATGCTATGCAAAACGTTAAGTTCACGCTTAATGAAAGATTTGAAATTGCACATTTCACTTATATTGTCGACGGGGATCAATATTATCTTTACAGCAATCAAATCATCTGCATCTTCTATGCTATTCGCAAGTACTACTTTGCTGAAATTACCCTTGCCAATCTCTTTTTTGCCCCTAAAGACTTTGCCCAAGTTCGCAGAATTGAATGTTAAGCTCTCCACATCAAATTCTTCTTCGTCTTTGGAGTCCTGCAGTGCATCTTCATCGCTGACAGAATCTAACACCTCCACTCCAACCAGCGGGTATGAGGTATGTCTCTTGTTTATAGAAGGGTCATCCTTTGGCTCCCTATTCTTCGTGAGCTCTGTAGGATGAATGAAGTCAGATACAATCCTGCTCACTTCGATATCTTGGCGCCCTTTCCGGGTCTTCGAAATTTCGATAGAAGGTTCCTTCACGGTAGCGGAGTCAAACCTAGAAAATGCTCCCTCGCGAGTATTAACCACAGGCGTGGGTAATTGAGTTATGTCGTACTTGTGTCCTTTACTTTTCCCGGGTAACAACGGAGCCAGTGGACCTAAATGCTGTTCTGAGTCATTTCCTTCCACCGGCAGTAGTTCTTCATCACTGTTGTTATTCCAAACAGGAACATCGATTCTCAAGTATGAGGTATTATTCCCGCGGGATGGGTGCTGATAAACACGCCGTTCGAGTATTTGCGTTCCTTGTGCTGTCTCCTCTTTTTGTTGTTTCAGACCAGTTGTATCATTGTTCGATGAACTAGTCCCTTGGTTGCCAATCATGACTGCCCACCAAACTTAAGCTGCTAATCCTTTCGGAAACAAGTGATACAGCTGACAATTTATACAGCTAGAGATAAAATATAGAAAATCAACACACATTTAAGCGAGCTGATAGCAACTGGTCGTGTGCGACTACGAAAAACTATAATTGCAAAAAAAAAACTCCAACGGCTGCTACTGGAATATAGTAAAATTGTATTAAGCACTAAATAAAACCCTCTAGAGCTCTAAGGGCGTTTTCTAAGCGTGTTATACCTATTTCGTAGCGGGTGTGATCAATTATCATATCCAGACTAAGTTTGGAAAGTGAGTTTATTATTTTTTCTATTAGTTGTTTCTCTTTTATAGGCAAGTTTAGCTGGTCGAACTCCTCACCGATCACAGTACCATTTGTGCTTTCGAGTAAACTAATGATGGTATGATACGAGAATGGCTTCAAGCCCGAGGACCTGTTTGCCTTTACTCGTTTGGATTTTGCCTTTTTGTGGTTGTGCTTAGGTGGGGCCCTAGTTGAACCCTTGACAGATTTGGCCCTTGAAGGTTTTTTCATGATCTGGTGCCTGTCATCTGTCGAGTGTGCCACAGCGGCCAGCGCACCAGGCTCTTCATCCTGATCTTGCTCTGGGTCACCAGACGTCGCATTGGGGCCGTATTTGGAATCTAGCGGAGATTGAGTTCCAGGGTACGAAGTGGTCAAAGCCTCATATGTGTTTTGTAATTCTCTTTCTTTGAGCTGGTTAGAAACCTGTCTTGCCTTACGTAGGTCGTCCGGGCTTGGTCTTGGGGGTAATGTTGTATCGTTTCTGGTCTTTTGAAGGGGCTGCAGAGAGCCCCTTGGAATGTGGTCTGGGTCTATTTTATTCAACATTGGAGAGCCTTCAGGATCATCTGCTTGCTCTCTTTCTATGGCTGTAGTTGGCAGTGTTGATAAGGGACGTGACGACTGGGACGAGCGCCTGATCTCTTCTCCTCCCGAGGGCCGTTCCATTGAAAAACGGTGCTCGTAGGGACCAGACTTACTCTTCTCGCTGCCCAGTGACAACGATATAGCACTTACCATGAGCTTATCGAGATCTTCGCCTAAGACCAATGAAGTATGCTTACGATGGGTTGGAGAGTTTTTGTTTTCATCACCATTTGGGTTGGGTTCCTGAGTATCGGTTTTGCGAGGAATCATCTCGCTCTGGGGTCGTTTCGATGACCTGCGCGGTATGCTATTATCGATATTAGTACTGAAAGATAATGCTGGCTCCTGTGGGGTTGCAGAGATCGGAGGCTCTGTTTTCAACTTCCCAATTTTGATTATGTTGGGCTTCGGTTTCACTCTATCGACAGAACTTCGTCCCACAACAGGACTGCGATCTTGATTTATGACAGTTACAGATACTGGTTGTGCTACCTCTTTCTCTTTCAATGAGTATTGGGATACGTTGGACACATGGGAGTATCTAGGCTTGGGAGGATTGTCGAGCCGAAACTCACTAAGTGATTGAGAAAGACTCTCGTATTCGACATTCTGTCGGTCCGCTTTTTGCCCAGGAGCTTTCTTTGACGGGGCACCAGTGTCTGACCGTTGTTCCTTCTGTGTGTTTCTATTATCCTTCTTATCCGGTTTATGAAGACTGATGTCTTCAGACTTTGCAAAAGAAAAATTCGAAGCTATATCGTCATCGTCATTAGCTAGTTTTCCAATCCAACTCATCCTTAACGACTTAATAGTTATTTTCTTGATGTTTCAGAGAAAAAAAGGTACCTTTATTAGTGAAGTAAAATCTGTTATAATTAATGTTTTCATAAAATCCTAATTAGGAAATCTAATCTTGTACTTTAGAAATACGCAGAAAGGCTGTGAGATTCTAAGTGTTTTACTAGACAAAACTGAACTAATTGCAGTACTCCCGAAACGTACGGAGATGTCAGTAATGCCCGTATTTGTTTCGTCGTATTTGTAAAAAGGGGGGGAAAACGGTTAACAGTTGTAATGTTATTTAATTTTCCGAGTCTCATCAAGTCAAATTATTTCCCCGAGCATGTACCTGCGATGAACTATAATTGATGCGATGAAGATATGGCCCTCATTTAGATATGTAGGGGTTCTCGTGAAGAGAAGACTATACAGCTATAGTGGTTCTGGCCAGGGCATTTTTACTCACAAGCCGTTCAACTATGAGATTCTTAATAATAGGATAAAGCAGTTCTGCGATGAACATCCCCCAGAAAGCAGCGAAAAAATAGCGCAGGAGACCGTCATAGATCTTATCAAGGGTAGCAGGTATTTACAGCGGCTTCAATCTCAGGGCAGTGGTACACTGAAAGCACTCAGTGCAGGTGGTTTCGACAACTTTTTGGACTTAAACTTTGCCCACAGCAGGAAAGACATTGAGGAGCAAATGACGAAGTTTCTACTAAGCTACAGCGCAGTGCTCGAACACGACCAAGTTATCAATGCATATCTCTCACTAGCACCTCAGCCGGTGGACTCGGGTGCTATGATTCGCTTGGTCGCTCATAATTTTAGTTTCAGCATAGATTCGAGTAAAGATGCGTCTTGCGTTGTTCAGCATTGCATGAACGTTTTATTGAAAAATAAGGACTATTATAACGCATTTCACCTCATAGACGAAACATACGCACTGTCGAACTACTTGAAGATGACTTACAGAATGATACTACGCAGTGCTTGCGGGCTAGCCCTTTCTGGTGGCATCGTCTCGGTGGTTGTGTCTGCGTTGCTTCCTTCAGTCCCGGTGACACTATGGGCTGTTTTATACCTCGCACAACCACTCCTACTATACTTCCTCATGCTCAGGTCTCTTCTGGTGAAAGGAGTGGGAAGGTTGAGCTGGCGTGACCACACTTCGAGCCTACACCAATTTTGTCATCAGCGTGAGATAATGCTAGTCAATAAAATCATAACTCATTTTGAGGAACATAATGACACAACGATTCGGAACTTCCACCAAAGCAGGGTACGAAAGCCTTCCGATCTCAACACTTTCACTACCAACGACTATGTTATTGAGTTACCTGAACTAGCGACGCCCAAGAGACAACTTGGTTCCCACTTAAACGCAGATGCGGCTGTAGCAGAATTTCAAAGACGGTTCAGACACGAAATTCAGAAACGTAGAATGACTATTAATGAACTAGGAGAAGAACTAATGTTCTTGGAGTTTTGGCTTACTCACGGAGAGAACTTCGAATGGGTGGAACCGGACCAAGATCCCGCTGAAATCATTCGTCTAAATGTATAGGTTTCGTATGTAAGAGTATTTTCATATTTATGAATCACCTAGAACGCGAAATAAGCACCACTAAGTAGACTAAGTAAACTAAGTATAAACAAGTTCACATAGCCAGGAATGTCCAGTGATGGGGTTATTGAGCTAGATGTTCCAGATAATCTCGATGTAATATCCGATTTGAAGTTCACTCCCAACCAGAGTAATTTGTTGGCGTCTTCTTGGGATAACAAGATTCTTCTTTACGACTGCTCAGATGCGAGTAACAGTTCACCGCTCAATACGTTCCAAACAGAGGATACTCCTTTAAGTATAGCATTTGGATCTGGTAATAGCACTTTTATTGGTTTCCTCGATGGGTCCATCAAAGAAGTGGACTATGAAAATTTAAAATTATGTAGCTACATCAAAGCAAATGGAGATCAAGATGACATCGGCCATGGAATAAATAATTTGGTTAATATTCAGCCGGGGACAACAACGTTTGCTGCCAGTTCCTTCGACGGGACATTGAAGGTAGTCGATGCTAGAATCAAGAAGCCTGTTGCGTCGCGTATGTGTGAAAGAAAGATCTTGAAAATGGATACTACATCGGAATATTTGGCGGTGGGGATGACAGACAGAAGAGTCGAGATATATGACCATCGAAACTGGAGGGAACCATATCAGGTAAGAGAGAGTGGATTGCGCTATCAGATTCAAGATTTGCAATGCTTTCCAACAGGCGACGGTTTCGCTATTTCCAGTATAGATGGACGAGTAGCCATAGAGTATTTCGATCCCTCCGAAGAGAGCCAAGCGAGGAAATATGCCTTCAAGTGCCATAGATCAGTGGACAAAGAATCCCATAGAGATATTGTGCATTATGTCAACTCAATAATATTTAGTAGACGATATAATACGCTATTCACTGCGGGTTCCGATGGTCATGTTTGTCTATGGAATTGGCAAAAAAGAAAGAGAATGAGACAGTATCCTAGTCTACTTCACAATGATGGATCACCCCAAAGCATTGTGAAAACTGCCATACAAGATAACGATTCCTTGCTTGCAATTGGAACTTCTGATGACACCTACAAAGCCACGAAAACTTTGGAACACAATTCCAACAGGCTCAAACATTCTAGCAAAATCTACTTGAGATCCTTGAAGGATACAGAGTGCCAACCTAAGCATTAATATATATTCATTAATTTGTTATATCATTGTAGATTCGTGATGCTCAACTCATCGAATAGATCCGTTAGCGAGGAACGAAAAAAAAAGGATGTAAAGAAAAGGTCCTTCACGTTCATCGTGTAAATTCTGAAAAGAAAACTTAAGAGCAGATGGTCGTCGCTTCTTTTGATACCGCCTCTGATGACTTTAAAGGCTGGCTAGAAAATAATGGAGCCAAGTTATCTCTGAAGATTAAAATAGAAGATTTCAGATCTCAAGATCAAGGTAGAGGATTAATTGCAACAGAAGATATTGAAGAGGATGAAGTTCTATTTACATTACCCAACCTGATTACACTCAGTATTGATAACAACTCTTTGATTTCTACTTATCCGGATATCAAAGAAAAAATTGAATCCTTAACATCTTGGGAAAGTCTAATTATTATATTACTATACGAGATATATGTTGTTTCTAATAGCAAATGGAAAGGGTACATCGATATATTGCCTGTGTCGTCTCACAGTGCCTGTAATAGTAATCAATTGATGTTTTGGAATGAGCAGGAACTTGGCTTCTTGAAACCTTCTTTGATCATTGAAAGAATAGGTAAGGAAACTGCAGAGGAGATGTACGAAAAATTATTTCCCAAGATTGTTGTTGATCATCTAGGAATTCACGAACTCAAGGATATAACTTTAGAGCAGTATCATATTGTGGCCTCTTTGATAATGTCGTATTCGTTTGATATCTTGCGGTACCCGGAGGCTGATCAAAATGATAATCACTCCAGCGACTCTGAAGATGATGACGAGTTCAATTCGGATAGGGAGTTCATTAAAGCTATGGTTCCATTAGCTGATACTCTAAACGCAGATACCAATTTGCATAATGCCTCATTGATGCCATCGGGATCAGAATTATCCATGATCGCAATTAAGAATATAAAGGAAGGGGACCAAATTTACAACACATATTCGGATCATCCAAATAGTGAAATATTGAGAAGATATGGCTATGTAGAAAGAGATGGTTCAAAGTTCGACTTTGGTGAACTACCTTTAAGTACTATTAAATCTTATTTTGCTAACGAAGAAGCATTCCTGGATAGCCTACTTGAACGAATCTTTTTAGTTTTGAAAGAAATTGCAGAAAATGGAGAGGAAGAAGATTATCAGAACATTGTCTTAGAATCTTATGATTGTTTCAAGGATTTTGAGGTAATTATTGAGTTGACATTTATAATCCAAGTCTTAACCTTGTTAAGTGATTTAAAGAAAAGATACAACTTACAAGAAATGAGTAATGTGGAACTTCATTCTGTTGTCTTTCTAGTTTATAAAAAGTGTTACAAGCTTATTGAATCCGGAAAGTTAACGAAAAATTTTATTACTAGTTACTGTCAAATTATTGAAAGTAGAATGAATGAATATCCTTCTGATATAATTAACTTTGATCATAATAATGTGAAACTAGGAAGAAAGCAGATGGCGGAAGTTGTTTTAAAATCAGAGTATATGTCCTTAAAAAATTGCTTAGATATCAGTAAGGTCTTAAATAATGAAGACACAAAATTCAAGTTTATTGATCAAGAAAAAACTATTGAAGATATCTGCAAGAAAAGGAATGCTGAAGCAGACTCTAATCAAAAGAAAAAATTAAAGACGCATTAGATAGAGCGTAAAACTTAAATTAGAAATAAATCTTTCTCAATTACAAATACAAACACATATAGAATTAGAATCTATTCATGAAATGAAGATATATTAAAATGTAGATGATGCATGGATGAATGCGGGTGATGAAGTTTAACATCACTTTTCATATTCTTGTAATTCGCTTAATTTTTTCACGACCAACTGCCTTGGTCTTGATACCTCAAAATTTCTCTCGGGCTGTTCACTAGGTTGTATAAATCTTTTAAAAGTGTTAAAAGGATTTAAATATGTAATGATGCTCCACCCCTGATCATCCTGATTTGATTGCTGTTCTGATTTGCGAATAAATTTTTCAGCCGCCTTTCGTCTTTCTAAAGCTACGTTCCTGGACTGTCTCGAATCCCACAAAGCCTTAATTTCTGGATCTATTGAATCGTTAACAAAATACTTCCTGTAAATCAAATCACCCTCTCTGAAGGTATAATCATTCTTTCTTTTCCGAATATCAGAATATATTTGCTCCTTTTGAAATGACAGGAGATCATTCAGCGACCCGATCAGATTACTGTCCTTTGTAATACCCTTATGATGTTTCGATTGCTCCTTATTATACGAAACAAAGGAAACTGCATCATGTGTATAATCCGTTTCAGAGCCAGCAGATATTCCTCTAAAATAGTAGTCATCTGGAAGATCATTGCAAAGTGAGTGAGAATAACTACCTCGTTTCGACAGGGATTTACTCTCATGTGATGCAAGAGGTGGGGCTGTTAATGCAATGTAGTCAAATTGAGAATTAAACTCTTCATAGCTATTGTTCATATTCATTGCACTATAGTGACTCAAATCGCCGCATTTATGTCTTCTTCTGATGGACAACAAAGTTATGGTAAGCCCATAAAATAATTGAAAAATAAAGATAAGGGCAATGCACAAATGAAGAATCAACTGAACAAACGCAACATATGTTCTTATCGCCTCAGAAATATCAAGACTTCTAATATAAGGAATGCATAGTATAGTTGTTATTAACCTAGTGACGGGAAGCATCCACTTTGAAGTCCTCCAGTTCCATTTAACATAATATGGCCAGATCAGAAATAACAATATGACATTAACTGACTCTATAATGACCAAGCATATAACCTGTGTCTGACCATGGGCCTGGAATAAACCAATTACCACCAGCTTGAGGAACATGATAAGAAAGTCAATCGAAACATAGTAAACTTTGTCAGGATGATAATGGCGGTAACAAAACGCCCACAAAAGTATCGTCTTTATGGAAGTATATAGCGAAGATACCTTTTTGTTGATCGCAAATTTCCACTTTTGTAACGATAAAATATAGTTGAATATAAAAAAAATTGCCAAGCTAATCCAAAGAGCGAAAATTATCGAGCTCGGAATGACTGTTGAAATTGGAATCATGAACCTATTTGAATTATTAACTGGCTTGATATATGTGCTATTAGTATATGTGAGTTCATCGCTAGAACTAACATAGGTAGTATTATATCCATTCTGGAAAGGAGAGCCACTCTCATTCACGATGAGATACCTGACAGGTGAAAGAAGAGTTTCATATGATATTGTAGAATTGAATAGGTCCTTTTGTAATGTTCTTAACTCTGGAAAGTAGTCCTTACGGTCGTTGAAGACACTCGCATTATAAAATGTAAAAAAAGTCAATATTAAAAAAGGAAAACCGAACAATGCATAGACTTGATCTAGGATCTGACCTAGAGTGTAATAGATATTTCTTGAAAATGTAAATTTATAATCAAATTTGCCTGAATTTCCACTTGAATCTTGAGGAACCTTATTCTTGACATTTTTAATTTTCCGTCTCCTTCGCATACTATCATAAAGATACTTTAGGAACAAAAATATCTGTGTCAAAATAACCGAAACAGCGGATGACAGTGCTAGAACAGACATAAAGTTTGGCCATATCTGTCCCATTGATTGCAATGACGTGAAATTTATTAAAGACTTTAACCCTCCGATTCTGAAGGTAACGTAAATGTTGTCAAAATTGTAATCAAAACCATTCCACAGCACAAGGTTGATACCAATAAGAGCACACCAACGCATATTACCCACGAAAGGTTGATAGAAGCCGGGATACTGGATGTCAAGCCCTCCAAGAAACAATGCAAATTGTAAATATATTATGATGTCCTGCGCGGAAGCATCTAGTTGTTTCAAGAGCTTTTCGTTGCATATTGTGGAAGCGGAGAAGAGAAACGGATTTGATGATTCTTGATATGATGAGCTAATGACGATGAAAAAGTTGACCAACGCAGCAACTATCAATAAAATAAGGATTCCAAGATCTACCAAGGCCAGAATCAGGCTAGGTTGTGTTGGGGTCACATAACTTTTAGCGCAACCTAACACAGTTGAACGATCATCATTCGAAATAACTGTAAACTTAATCGTATATGAACCAAGCTTGTGATAGTGCTCACCTAAATAAGCCTCGTAGTAAATCATAAGGGAATCATTATTATAAAGAGGACACTGAACTAAGTTACCTGTTGAGTTTGAGAAAATTTTTTCGATCGTGCTATTTGAGTTCGCTAGACTCTGAAAATAATCCTGTTCCTCATCCAGCTCATACATCTCATCCCTTTTTTGTATTGGAGGACTATTATGAGTTTCTGGCCCCCAGTGATGATGTGGGCGACGAGCACTCAGGGTTTTAAATCTGGGGCTTTCTGCGAAATCTGACGTATTTTTCACTGCAATCGTATCGCAAAACCGCAAGTACGTGTCTATAAAGTGCTTACCCATGAAGGATATCTCCACATGCATGGATGTGTACTTGTTGGTAGTCTTATTAACGTCATCGATAATCACGCCCTTTGAAGTGAAATCGAAGTCCATAACCTCAGTATTCATAAAAAACTTAAGTTTCTTCGATTCCTTGTCTAGTCCCACATCAAGAATTAATGGCATGAGCTTGTAGTCGTACTGTTCCTTGCTCAGACAACTAAACGTTTTTACTAGACCCCCTTCCACGGTAAGCGCAAAAATAAGTAGAAATAGCAACAAAAATAGGCGTACTCCAAGCATACTTCCCCCAACCTCTTTCTTTCTAATACCCTGCTTATAGGCCTAATTAAAGCTTAGTATAGCCAGACTTACTCGGCACTTCCATACGTTATATTTTACCAGTATACGGTAAAGATGACGACATATATTAGGTTCTAACCGCTTATCTAAAGCGGGATTTCTTCACCACCCGAAAAAAACTACCTTAATCCCAGCTATGATACTATGGAAGCTTAGCAGACACGTAGTATTACGCAGATCTCTCAAGATTTGTTGCTGAATCCGAAAACCTTACTATGAGAAAGCAATATTAAAAGGAGGATAGTACAAAAAAAGTATTTTGTAAGAATTGTGAGAATCGCATACTAATCAAACTAGAGAACGGTCCTCTCACGAGTCTTACTTAGCGAAAACAGGCTGCGATTCTCCAGGGTCTAACCAATGTTTCATTGCATCAGATAGAGTAGACAGTAGTCTCACTTTAACTGATCTACATTGCTTGTGGGTTCAGGCTCTTAAATGAAAGGCCCATGGAATTTATGTCTTAAATCGAAGCCGAGACGGGTAGAGCACAATTTGCCTTGAACTATGGTAGCAAGATGATTTGTGTAGGATATATGAAAATTTTCGAAATTGGCGGACTTAGCTCAGTTGGGAGAGCGTCAGACTGAAGTTTATCAGTCTATCTGGAGGTCCTGAGTTCGATCCTCAGAGTTCGCATTTTTTCTTATGATTTTTTTTCCCATTTCCCTGTACTCGCAATCTGTTTCCGGTGTCTTCATAGGTTTTAATGTGAACACAGACTAAACTAACACTTCAAGCAGAAGCCCCAGGACCACTGATAGGCTTTCGGGCACTAGTATCTCTCGTCGGCCGGACATTTTAAAACATCGATAATGAGCTGTAGGTGAAAGTTGTTCCACTGTAGGTACCTTATGGAACAAGACTCAAAATTGGACACAGTAAAAACCACTACAAAAGGTGTGAAAAGACCCGGCTATTTTTATTACTATATACATAATTAGGCTGTATGAACCATATATTGGCGTTGCGTATTTGACATGACAAGTTCTTCTTCTCTAATCGTTAACTTTACCTCTCAACTTAGGATAGAGTCTAGATGCATGATAGTTGATGGACGATATCGTCTCCTTCTTTGGCTTGTAAGTCTCCATACAGTTCTTCAAATCATGCTCAAAGTTGTAGCACGTTTGTGCTCCTTCTCCGTTGGCGGCCCAGCAGTTTAGCAAAGAGGACATCAACACAAAACACTCATTAGTAGATTTGGAGACTGTGGGTCTTCTGATCTTTAACCGGGGAAGAGGAGGAAGCTTCTTATTAGGTTGCACTTTCTTGTAAGGCATTATTCCTCTATCGATCACAGATGAACTAGATGTTAAGCTTACACTGAAATATTATCAAGCTTTACTTCTGAGAAAAAAAAAATCACTCTGATTCGCGCACACCTAAATACGATTCTAAAGAGGATATATGTAAGTATGGCTTCCGTCTTGGTAATTCAACACTGCGCTTGGACCTAGGCGAGAGACAGCTGTATGCGGTGTAGTCCTTCCAATAGATTCGTTTAAATGCGCTGTGCTTAGTAGGTTGGTATATCAAGGCATCATAATACGAGCCCGACGATATATCTTTAGAAGACTCTAAGATCGGCTTGAGTAACTTCGTTTTCACACTTGAGGTGATTATAGACTTCACATGAGCGATGAACGTGTTCATTTCGTTCGCATTACGGTACTTTATGCGAATGAGGATGTCCATCTGATCTTCTAGGTTTATGAGGAATAGTTTGATAAGGTGGTTCCTTAGGTTTTTTACCTGTCTTCTAGAACTTAAAACCCACGCATAGTTTGGGAACGCATTGAATTCTTTCATGTCGTAATTAACCACAAAGAAGGAAGCTGAGTTCATTGTGCTTTTCCGAGATAACTCACATAACCTAAATTGGTTAGTCTTTATATCCTGATTAGCAAACATCAACACTCTTGAACCGTTATTATTTGCCTTCAGCTTGATTTCTCCCTGTAGGAACTTCCTTAGCTGTGAAACTTCATTCTCGAATATCTCATTTAAACCACTGGAAATTATAGGGAGCGTTTTATAGTCAAGGATGTTCTTATGCTCTATAGTAAACTCGGGAAGTCCCTTCTTGTATATGGCTGACATGAATGAGTCTAAATTCCCCGGTCCTAAGGAACTGTCGCTTTTGGTTTTCAGTAATACCTTAGGGTCGATACTAACTGAATCCTTCTCTAGTTCTAAAAAATTTAAGTCTCGTTTATTTACCGGTATCTTCTTTCTAAACATTTGAAGATCCTCTATGAATTCCTTTGGATAGCATGATTCAGCTGGTTTCACCTTACCCGAGTATAAAGGTAAACCACTGATACTTTTGTCAAACCCCACAACATTATAAGCATGGTTAAATAGGTTTTCATTGTGATAAAATGCAGATTGTGCTAGTGATAAGCTTGATACTTCGTTTCGGCGTAAAAGTTTGAACTTTTTGTCGATCCCATTAAATTCCTGAACCAAGTTCACGATTTGATCATCATAATTCTTTAAGTATTTCTTGAAATATTTCAACTGTACAGATTTGTCACAATCCAATTTTCGTAAATCGTCATAAATCTTATCGATATCAAGAGAACTGCAGTTCATCAAATCAATCTCATCGGGGAGTTTGCGTGTGATCTCTTTCCTATCAAGATAATGTTCAGAAGGAAAAGAAAATTGCCTACCTTCATCAAAGTTATTCTGCATAGCCAAATCATCGACAGTCATGTATGCCACCAGCTCATACGCATTTTGTAAGTTGTCCTTACTCGGTGCTATTTCTTTATCCTTTTTGTACTTCCGTACCGTCTGGGAAAAATACCTTTTGGCTATCCTGATTCTGCCTATGTTTGATAATCTGACCATCGCTGATTAACAGGCACTGGAAACAACACTAAGGGGTACAGAAAATCGCAAGATATAAATTTGGTTAGGGCTCTGCGGATTAATGGAATCAATATATTTCTGGAGAACTTCTGACTTGAGTCCAAACTAACTGTTGGGGAATAAAAACTGCCACGGTAACCCTTGCTCCACACGAGGTTATGTATCGTTAAACTTTGATATATTTGATATACTGTTGAAAGTAAATATATTCTTTAAAGCTCTTTGTAGGATTATATCCGCTCAAAGTCACTATCGGCGATATCGCTACTATATCTATTTGAATCACATGTATATGCGACATCGGACATTATTACATTGATTACGACATTTTATGAACTCAAATATTAAAATATGGTATTCAATACAGAATATTTAATGCTATAAATGGGATGCATAAAACAGCTACCTTCGTAAGGAGTGACATATAGCCCTCAGGAGTAGAAAGAGTATCCAGTGAAAGGAATAGTGAAGAATTGAAGTTCAAAGGCAAAGTCAAGACGTTTCCAGAATATCTAGACTTAACGGCGAACAGCTGTCAACTGTTGAATCATGTGGTTCAAGTCCTGTTCTTCTTTCAATGCGGTCATCTCAATCACAGGGTCTATGCTGTTATGCACAAGCGTAGGAGCCATACCTTGGGAGTGGTAGACTTTCTTTGACACAGGCATTATTTCGGGAGAAGAATCCACGAACGATTCGTTCGATGATGTAGAAGGATTTCTGTAGTGAAGACTTAAAGTAGAACTGTTCGATGAGGAGCGCGTGATAGAAGGAGATGTTTGAAGATATTGCTGCTTCTGCTGAGGCTGTTGCTGTTTCTGTTGTTGCATTTTTTGCTTCTGGCGATGCTGTTGTTGTTGTTTCTGTAAAAATTTTCTCACCTTGAGGGAGTTGATTATGTCCTCTCTAATGGGCTGCAAGAAGGAGTCGAGCTGCTCAACCATCTGCTCATTGGTAACCATCAAGTCCCAGTTGAGCAAGAATGACAATTGTCTCTCCATGAGGTTGATGTCCTTGACACTGAAAAGTCCGTCGGTGTACTTCGCCCAGTGGGTGTTCTTAGGCGAGCAATCATTGTGGAACTTGGACGACAAAATCAAACAAGACAAGAGGATTCTGTGTCTTGTGCATGGCAAGCCCTGGGCATTTTTGGGCAACCTGTTCTTCAAGCGGTTCAAGTACACCAAGGTGGCCATGAGCGTGCCAGAGTAAACATTGGTGTACCTGACCAACTTGGTAAGGAAAGTCATCAAGGAGGGCAAGCTTCTGACCTTGCCATTGGCGCCCGTGATGGTTGCGACCTTGGTGTCCTGCTGGCAGGGCAATACCTGAAGAGTGGCCACGACAATTTTGTGTATCATATCTTGAGTCACTGGTGACTTGATGAAGATATCCAATGCTTTAACGTCAATTGCACTCATCTTGGTCTCTTTGTCTGTGTTCGTTACTGTTACACCTGTTCTGCGGTACTCTGTTTAGTCTGATCGTTTTCTTTCTTTGCGTGCTAGCCGTCTTAAATAAATACTCTATGCCTCTGATTTTTTCACTCCTTGTCCTGTGGAATCTACCGCGTTTGTCTGTCCTGCCAGTTTTCTCCAGACTTGCAACTTATTTCCCTGTCTGCGTTCCATAAAACATCTCCCCTTCGAATTTACTGCATCGAGAACATTGTTTCCGACTTTTTTCACTTCCAATATGGTATATTATGAAACGTAAAGACTCGCTCGCGATACTATACCGTGTACACAACGTCCTCCTGCGACTCCTGCCGTGTTTGGCGAATGCTACAGGTGCTTCCTACATAGCTAAGTAATTAGACAGGGGTACAACAATTCGCTCCTGCTTCATAAATTACCAAATTGGTCTTCACAAGGTGCCTTAGGTGTCGCTGCTGACGCCAATAATTCTTTGATGCGTGTAGCCTGTCGCGTCAAGCACGCTCACTATATTTACCATAAGCATCAAATTCGATGTCGGTAAAAACGCTCCTCCAGCAGACAATAAAAGTCTACTGATCAAGTCCGACCAATGCGGATAAATTAATGTAGCATTCGGGCCAAATGTCTACTTAGAGAATCTTTCTGTGCCTTATTCAACGGTTTGTTTGAATACGCACCAGCAGTAGGCGTAGCCAAACCACCGTATTCGCAGAATAATGCTTAATTAGGTGCTATAGGTTTCGAGAGAAAGGAGAATATGAGAATAGGGCGTTACACGGCACGCTCGCACTGATATTCCGAGGCTCGCTGGGCGCGGGGGAAACAGAAATGGTAAGGTGGGCTGAGGCACTGCCAGCGTAAACGCGCGCGCGACAGAAAAATAGCGTTATGGGCTAAAGCCCATCGCTGTGGCGGCACCGCTACAATACGGACAGGGGGGTGAGCGGCCGCGCACCGCTGGGATTCGGTCAGTAATTTCCCCTAAAGGACGTTGAAGGACACAAAGCACCAAAACGCTCTACAGTAGAAAACTAGGAAGAAGTCGAGACAGGAAAAACATACTATTAGAATATCTATACTAGGAGATATACAATGCCAGTTGCTAAGTTGTTAGTACAAAGGGTCCCGATTGAGAATAAACGTTAAAATAAGATGGATTCGTATCAGAAATTTGGGTATACTTGGTCTTTCATGAAAATGAGTACATCAGACTGGTGCACAGCGTTTTGTCGTCATATCGAATCCGTCCTATTGTAGGTTGGTCCACACATACCATTTTCCACGGAGCCGCCGGGGTCTCTGTTGTCTCGTTGTCTCGTTTGATTCGTTGTTTTCTTTTTCTCTTCGGACGACACCAGTGAGATTGTGGGCTTCTTTTCTTCCTCTTTTATACCTCGCCGACGAACGAAAAAAAAAGTGGTCATCTCGGTACGTGCACTACCATATATTGGACTGGCACGGCAGTGGTGTTACTGCAGTAATGGATAAAGCATCGTTACAGCAGAGGGCGTTTTGCCTGCCGTTCAGAGCATTATGCTGCTCTGGCGATCAAGCACTGGATAGCGCGTGTGCCAGGATATCATAAACGTAAATTAAAGAGTTGTAATACATACTATTTGCCTCAGGGCGAGTACAAGAATTGGTCCCAGGGCAATTCACCAAACACATCTAGATAGAAATCGCTCATGGGGTATTCTGACTGTTGCACCACCTTCTCCTCGATGGGAACCGGTATGTTACTGGTGCAGACACTGTTTTCTTCGCAGGTAGCCAATGTAGACTTCCCAGGATTGTCGTCTCTCTTTGACGTTAGTGAGAGCCAGATTTTGTCTAGTCCTGGGTTACTCAACACGTCTACATCTTGAGCATCGAAGAATGGTTGAGGATCGGACAAGAGGCCCGGTGTGGAAGGTGTAGACCCATTGCATCTCGAATTGTCATTAAACACCCCATTACTTGTAACCAGCAGATGTGTGGATGGATCACTACCGCTATAATTCGACAGATTCATTTGCAGCATCATATCACATAAAGTAGAGTCTGTCTTCAATCTTTCGACATTTTTTATGCCCTCGTCGCACAAGCTATCGGTTTCTTCAAGCATGTCTAAGGTATAATCTATGTTCTTGCATGTCTCAACTATATTCTTAGGACACTCCTCATTTCGGAAAATGTATAATAAGTAAACGTAGATTTTCGTCCCCCTCCAGGCATATAAATAGCGGTAGCTTAAACGAGAAATTGTCGCCAAAATGATAATGCATATGTATTCTAGCTTCTTGGCAATACTCTGGGTCAACTCGAAAGTTCTACGATAAACCCCATCGCCTTGTAATTTTGACTCATGATCATCTGATATTCTCCACGAAGTTAACGTACACTGAAATCTGAGCATTTGTCCTATGTAGAATTGCATGCATCTTTGAGTTATTCCCAGTAGCATCGGAGTCAATACCAAATCAGATCCCTCTCCAAAATTTATGTGTTTATCATTAATTAGTGCCGGCAAATTATTGAAAAAGTCACAAAATACTCGCAAATTCATTTTCTTCATATAGGTGTATGCATATTCAATATTTCTTTTCTCTTCGTAGTGTAAAAAAAGCATATGATTAAAATAATAACAAAGTCCCAAAAGGTTCAAGTAATTCTTAACTTTTAATATTTTGACAAACGGGTACTTATATTCGTTAGTATCGAATGGATGCATAAAGTCACTCAAAACTCCGTAATTGTTCGAAACAAATATTTCCACGTCACTGAGTGATTTGGAAATCAAATCTAGCCGAGGTTTATTCTTTACGTCCAATGCTAAATCTAATAATTTCATGATAACAGTATGAAACTTTCTGAAGTATGCAAATGAACTCACAGCAAATTTTTCTAACGTTACGTCTCGTATATTCTCATTTCCAGGAGCATAATATGGTAATTTCACATCGACGTATTTAGTATTGACAGATAAGGGACTGCCAAACTGAATAGCTTGAACCAAGTCATTAAGAAATAAGAAGAACCATATTTTCCTTCGTAAGTTATTTTCTTTTGCATTTGTGTAGATCCCTGGAAAGAGGCTAGGTTCTCTATGAAGACCCATCGCGTAAGCTATCTGTATCAACATACCGTTAAAAACATGCACGGATGACACTTCAACAGCATCTCCCAACTCAGGTCCAAGCATTCTGTATATCCTTAGAAATAATCCGCATTGTATTAGTGGCAAAGAATTATTCTGTAAAAAATTGTAATAATAGAAACACTCTTTAGCTACTTCAGGTAAGTCAGTATGTATAGGTCTGCTTAATATAAATTTTGCTTCTTGCAGTTTGGTATCTTCATCTGAGCTGTATAGCTTAGCTGAGTTTAGCGATGGTCTAATAGAAAGAAAAGTCAAGTATGACATCCTGAGAACTATGAATAATATACCAATGACGGCAATATCACTCTCCTTTTCCAAATTTATGTTTGCTACCTTTTCATCCTCATATGATTCTTCTCCAATTATATTAGCTATGTCGCCTCTAAAGTCATCTTCATCCAAAATTGGAACGTAAGTGTAAACGTACCCAAAGAATCGCCTTATCAAAATCCAAATCACTCTCTTCGAAGGCATTAAAATCTGAATTTTTTGACGAACATCTAAATCTTGCAATTGGCCCTCATATCTAGAAAGACCAAGAAGCAAAGGATTACAAGAATATTCATTTACTTCCGAATACTGAGGTTTATTCGAAAGAGGGTCTTTTATGCGTTGGTAAATGAACTTTATATCATCACTAGAACCTTTATTGAAAGACAATTCCTCAAAAACTTTTTCATGCTCTGCAGCAGTGGCCATACTGGCCCTGTGGTTATGAGAGAACCCGGGGCCAAACTTAGCAAAATAATCGCTTCCAACATTGATCGAATTTGAGTTATTTGCTTTTTCATTGAATTCGGGGTATAATTTAGAAAACCTTCTAAAAAGGTTAGACTTAATAATGGTTTTTGAACCGTGTAGAGCCTTGTCTCTTGTTATAACAGACATCCAAGAGAGTGGGAAAAATTGCAGGCTTTTAAGCGATTCGCTACTCCGCATAGGAGTACCAGCAGTATAAAAGTCAAAAGTATCTGTAGGGTCGCTTATTGGATTAAAGCCTATTATGGGGTCGTCTCTTCCTGGCCCACCTGGAAACTTCTTGCTGTGGCTCGGTACCAGGCCGTGGGACGTCAAAGGAGGTAACACGCTACCTGAGGATAAGGACGTTCGCGCTAAGCCTACGCCCAATGCATCATCATTGTTCCCATTACTGGCCAATGCGCCAGCTAAGGGCCCATCTGCGACCGAGGCCTCAATTTGTCTGATTTTGTTCTTCATGAAATCCAACTCTTGCTGTAATGACACATTTTCGTAGCTATTTTCGGCATCTTTATTCAAAAACAGCTTATTAAAGCTATGTTTGGCCTGTACTTGCTGCTTTCTGAGATCGTTATCTCCGGTATCCAAGGCTGAGGGTTCCGCTAGTCGATCGCCTGTTGTAGGTGATATGGAGTACAGACACATCAGCGTAACATTATATTTGATGCAAGATGTGCATGGTTGTTTTCGATCACACCTAACCTTCCGTCTTTTGCAAACATTACAGGATAACGATGGCCTGTTTCGCTTCTTTATTGATACTAATTGCATTCCTGCCAAATATATTTAGTTGATTAAAAAATGATTATAAATTTATATGGTTTTGAGGAATAACTATTAACGTTTTCTTGCATACCATTACATGCAGTGAATTTTTGATTAATCTACGTATACGAACATATAGAAATATATTACATTAAATTATACTATACTATACAGAAAGATCAATAATAAACTAAACCCTTACTGGGGATTGGCATATAGTTCAAATAGTTTTAATAAGTCGTCATTCTCTAAAGCAATGCTCTCCGAGTCTGGCATCCAGTTGAAAACATCCAATACAGACGAATCAAACTCATTATTTTGGCTTTGATTCGTAGCATATGATGTAGTTTCGATTTTTGAGCCTATCTTTTTCATGACGTTGACTAAGTTTAGTCCCAGCAAAGGTCCTGAATCTCCATCGTCTACTTCTTTTCCATCCTTGTCAGCTGGATAGGCATATTCATCACATAGCTTTTGAAGTTGATGCAATTCACTTACAGTGAAGAAGTCTAGTGCATTAGTTCCTTCATGATACAAATTCTCGTCGTTTAAACCTTCTTCGAAACAGGCATCCGGACTTTCCATGATACGTCTCAAAATAAAGTAAGAAATGACGTTAACACGATACGAGTTGATGTACTTTGAGCTTAATTTATCAAAGTTACCCACAAAAAGATCCGCCTCCGATAAAGCTGTTCCCAATAGTTTTTCGAGGGCATTGAGCTTTTCTACGTTGTGGGCTTTGGGTTCCGTGTCGTCTGAAATCTTTGAAGATAACAATTTCTGATAGTGCAATAATCTTATGAAGAAAGACGAAAGAAACATATGGATCTTGATCAAACACCTTTCGTTGATGGAAGTTAAGATGTAATCGTATCCACACCCAAAGAGCTCTACTGAGCTGTCTAGGCAATACGAAATAATGTACAACATTTGAATCACACTTCTAACATAAAATTTGAATAAAGTACTTCCAGCACGTCCAGTACTAGAAACATCACCGTCGTCACTTGCTCCCCGATTCTCGTAAAAAATCGCTATTTTGTGATAAATGCAAGATAAGTTGGTTCTTAACTGAATAAAAGTTAAAAACTTATTCACTTTCAAATAGGAATCTTCGTGTTGCGTACTATTTCTCGCTAAACCATTCACTTTTTCAGCTGGTTTGCAGACATAACTCCTGAAAAAATCCTCGCCAAAATAATTGAAAAACAACAGCTCAAGTTCACTCACCACTGACAAAATATCAACAACCTTCGGTTGTGTACGCAAGTCGGTGAAAATCTTACATAGTTTTCTATAACAATCATGAACTCTCGATGTGAAGAAGAAATCCTCTCTTATTTTATCATTATTTTCTTCGAACAAAGGTAATTCGACGTCACTTGTTTCCAAATTGGGTATGGTCAAAGATACTCCCGAAGACATGGATTCGATAGAATCTGTCTTGACAATGTGGTGCCATAGTCTTCTCCATGTTCTTATTAATCTTTCCTTTTTACTAAAATCGTCATGAGAATAATACTTCTTTGGATCTCTATTAAGGCCAATACTGTATGCATGTCTTATTAAAGTCCCTAATAAGATCTGAGAATCTATACCTCCTAGACCATTACTGTCATCAGGTGCTATCAGTCTGTAGAAATACTGCAATGATAGTAATTGTACAAGCTTAAGAGAACTCTTGCGAGTCATCCGTTCATCTGAAATACACATTTCAACAACATGAATATACTCCCTAGTTGAATATCTTTTCATGTCATTGATCACTTGTCTTTCAGTTTCATCTCTTCCATTAAACTTTTCGTTATTATGTATAAGTGACATGTAACCAAGGTAAAGTGTCAACAAAATTAAACCTGTACTTGTCAAATCACTCAAGTTGTTTATTCGTATTTGAGTACAATACTCATCCTTCTGGTCCTGGTTCTCATTTAATATCAAGTGCTCCAAATCCAATCTATATAATACATCATCAATAACCGGAGCAAATGGGTAAACAAACAAGAAAAACCGGTCTGAAAGAAACTTTATCGTTTTCTTTTTGGGTAATATCGTTAATGCAGCCTTTCTTACGATATCATAATAGTCAAGTCTAGAGCCTCTCGACGAACTGAAATATTTAAATCCTGGAAAGAAAGTGTATGGGACACTTTTAGACTTGATCCTGCCATCTTTGTGGTTCGCTGCAGTTGCTGTTCTTATCTTGGATAAAACAATATCATCTGCAGGGGCAAGTACTTCTTCGCATTCATCATCCTCCTCATCTTCGCTCGACTCTAACTCGTTACCATCATAATAATCGCTACGATACCTGCCTCTTCTCTTTTCAATGTCTGGTTCCAGTTTCTCTTTTAGTGTATCATTATAATCGGATTCTACGCCTTTACTTCCTTTTTGTGTGGATGAGGAGGGATCAGTCACTTTACCAGAATCTAGATCGGAATTCTTCGTCTCTTTCGTTGAAAACTTACCTTTGATAAATTGTGACATTTCACCCGCTTTAAAAATTGAAATAGCATAATTCCTCAAAAATCTCAAAAAAGGATCACTCTTTAACAATCCAATGAACGATAATGAACCTTGTTGTTGCCAGTAGGGTCCATCTATTAATAGAGATAAGCTTGCACTTGAAAACAGATCAATTTGGTCTGCCGGATTTATTTTGAGTCCAGAGTTTGGACCTAGAGGAATTGACACAAGATTTTCTGAAACATGATAGATTCTACCTGGTGTGTATGTGTGACTGCTATAAGGTATTTTTTCTGACTCCACTGAATGGTTAGACACATTATTCCTTCCTGTATCTTTGTCATCGTGTCTTAGCGAGCTACGAGAAGATGAATGAGAATCTGAATTTGATATATTAGACAGCGTTCCATAGTTTGTGGGCATCTTCATCTCGTGGGTAGATCGTGGCTCTGGTAAAAGACGCTGTGGCGCTTCACTGTTGGCGACAAATGAAGTTTGGGGTGTTATCATCACAGAGGGCAGTTGATTAATATGAGGAGCGGGCATTGGCATCATTTGAGCAAGAGCAGCTCCAGGAGGAGGGTACAACTGACCCTGACCATAGAAATTCGACTGCTGTTGGGAAGGAGGCAAAACCGGATTTAGATTTTGAACAGGGACCTGCTGAAAATGCGAGAGGGAAGATGATGATGGTGAGGGTCGGGGTGGCTTCATCGCAGGGTTGAACGCTGGAGCCAGCTGAACACTCCTCGTTTCACCTCCTTGTAACATATCACTCTCTTTTGCATCTCTTGGAGCGCCATTGTACATATACTGTTCTTGGTTCGCACCCTGCGTGTTGTTGAACTCTGGGCTGAAATTTGGTGGGAGTGGTCCCGCAGTAGCAGGATACATGTTTGGATAATTATTGGCACTACCGTGTATCGCTTGTATATCCTGTGGGTACTGGTTCCCATTGGCCCCATTTTTATTATCTTTGTTTGCTTTATCTGACTCGTAGTAACATAAATGAACAATTGATTTTTTTCTGCACGTTCCACACACTGGCCTAACCTTATCACATTTGGATTTTCTTTTACGGCACACTGAGCAGGAAGTAGGTACACGGTTTCTTTTCCTCTGTGGAGGTACCATATTTTCCTACTGTCGCTGCAAAAAATGCTCCGATATTTAGTTCAAAACAACCTAGTACTCTTCAACCCAATACCCCAAGATTATGTAATATATTACGTACTACGACCGCCATATGATTTTATTATGGCTGTGGTAACACCAGCAATCGAAACACAGAACACCTTGTTAATTCATGGGAGAAATACTGCTGCCTCAACTATCGCTTGCTATGATATGATTCAAGCTTCTTCTTTTTGAAAACAGTGTTTTGCAGTATTTTCTCACGATACGGCCATCCGACGGAGTTCGTCCTCTGATGTAAGAGACATTTTAAAGACATGAGGTTTGTTCGTCAATCAACAGCTGCCATGGGATTTACCTGTGTCTCCTCGTGAGACCGATGATCGCCTGGTTAGTCGTGGAATATATACATGTGCCAAATTTTGTGTGCTCTTTGTCGTCAGTTCTGTCTTAGGGTTATTGACCAACCACACAACATCCAAAAAAACGCTTCCCGTGCTATCTAAGATTGCAACAGGGAGAACTTATGGACAATTCTCCGTATCCCCGCTAAGTACTGCTCTTACTGCCTATGTCATATAGAAACAAAAGAACCAGTAATGTGGCCCAGCCAGCCCAATTTTGCTCGTTGAAAAAACCCAATGATAAGCCATATTGGTGCCCTAGTTACCTCATGTTACAAAGATCTTGATGTGACATTGACTTGTCCAAAATCCTTATTTCGTGTAATTTATATTCCCTCCTTAACCGTTGGCGTTGTTAATTTAATGAATCTGATACTATAGAAGTGCGCGTTATCTTTATGATGTCTCAAAAACCATAAAAACTGAACGCGTAACAGTTGTGAATTGATTCATAACAGATATTAATACCACGTCAGAAAGTGTATAAAAACACACTATGGCAGTTGAAGATGAATATCGTAATGGTGAGGAATACGATTCTGAAAGTGCGGACTCAGATCTAGATGGGTTCATTGTGTCAGAGAAGGAGGAGAGTGAAGAGCCGGAAGAGTATAATGATAGAATTAGAGATTTGACGAGTGCCCTCAAGCCTAATGAATCACTCTCGCAGAAGGTACTCAAGGCGCACATTTCGGTGCTTGTATCTGCTCTAGGAGGGCCGGATCATGCATCCTCAGTAACTCCGCCGCCATACAAACTTGGACAAGATGCACTTGCGTGTCTCAAGGACATCAAAAGGTGGATTAAATCGGTCGACGAGCGCAGCAGATGCTTTGATGTTGCATTGGCATGCTTTGAGTCGGGTTTGGTGGTCAACGATCTCTTGGTTATACTCTGTCAATGGGAAAAAAGTTCGAGTAAGTCTCTGTTAAGACATGAAAAAACGATAGAACGCATAAAACTCTCGTGTTTGGAACTTCTTGTCTTGTTGACATGGCCCGTGGACTTCTCGCCGGACCTCTCTGAAAAACAGCGACTACAATTCACGAACATGAGGAAAAGTCAAGTGGTCTACAAAAAGCATATCTTGGCTTACAACAACGGCCTGACCCTCAAGTCCATCATACGTCTTGCCCTTCCTACCATCTCGAAACAAAAAATAGACAGAGAGCCCAGAGATAATGCTATTTTGCGACTCGTCCTCTTTTTTATCAGAAACATAATCAATATAGAACCAGTTAATACGTCCGTGTCATCGAAGGTGAGAAAACAGCTTATAGAAAGTGACAACTTGCCTCAAAATATCACCTATGATGACATTTCCTTGAACTCAGTCATCTCGTGCTTCCAAAGTAATAAGGTTTTCACTTTCTTGTTGACAATGTGTAATTCTATTGGATCAGAATTCGATAGAGAGACATTCACTCAATCTTGCTTGGAATGCATTTATCTATTGATAAAGAAAGTAAAACCCGAATTTTTATTGGGCCAGTCCTCACTGAACCAAAATGAAAACGGAACGAACAACTCTGCTCTGACTAATATACCTAATGCTGCTGGTATGCAGTTGCAAGAACTCTTAAAGGAAGAGGAGAAGAGAAAAAAGCAACACTATCTGAATATTTCAACCAGGCATGGAAAGTTTGGCTCACTTTTGAGTATTCGAGATTCTAAAACATCGTACGCCATATCTGGACAGGAGGCATTGTTAGATACAAGCCTGACCCTTGCCAAATTAGACAAAATGAAAAAGTGGAACAATCGAACAAGCTTCAAGTACGATTCTGATGAGTACATTAATTCAGCTTATGAATCTCTCAATGTGAAGTCCATTGCTTATTTTAAAGATTTCATAGGACAACTCTTGGTTTCTGGTGGTTTCAATAACCTTTTGGAGTGCAGCTCATGGATTTTCGCAGGGGCTCAAGATTTAGAGTATATTGACTCATACGAAAAGGCATCATATTTCGTAACCATTTCATGGTTTTTTAGATATAAAAGGGAGCGGAATCAGTATTACCAAAAGCAAGGTATACCCCCTCCTGTTAATGAAGATAGTTTGGATTATGGTTCTGTTGGGGTGGGCTTAAGTGAAGTTAACTTTATACTTATTGTGTCTTACTTTCGAACATCAATAGCAGCCAGGAATTGGAGTGCGGTTCATGTAGCCATGGTATGTTTTAGAGAACTCCTACTTGTGTCCCATTCCGTCTTTACTGCGAGCAAACATGTGGATATTGTCGACCAACAATCAAATGATTCTAATCAAAGCCAGCATAGCTTAGATAGAGAATTGGCAGAAGGAATAATCAGAAAACTTTTCACTTTTAACGACTTCCTAAATAAGCTAGTCCAGCTTCCCCAAACGGCCTCAAAACACTCTCAAGACTACTTGCGTGTCTGCATCTCGACCGTTCATATTCTATTAAAGTGCTTCGAAAGTTTTGCAAATGAGGATATAAAACTTTACGTTCAATCCAAGCGTAAAGTTAATAAAAGAGCAAATAAATCATCTGTTTTAGATAAGACGGTAGAAGATGGGTTAAGAGATATTATTGATGCTTCTGATGAGGAATATGAAAATCAGAGAATCAAAGAAGTTTCTAAAGAAAGACGAATTGACTTCCAAGCAACAGAGCTTCGTTTTTTTCACACATCTGTTGTAAGTAGTTATATTGATTTCTTATCTCGGTATGAAGACTTGTCTAATGAGGAAATAAAGATGTGTCTCTCGTATTTCCATCGGCTTTTTGTTGGTAGAAAAGATTTCACGGGTTTGTTCAGACTTGATTTCATTCAAGTTCTTCATAGTCTAAGGAATTATTTGCCGAAGAACACTAGTATTAGGAAACACGTCGAAGAGTTTATATACTACTTTATGAAAAAGTTCAAGAATGCCTTTTTAAGGTTTCCCAATCCTATCGAAATTCTTTTCCCTAGGTTGGAGAATATAGAATTCAAGAGTTTTTTGGGAACAGGAGATGTCAATACTGCCTTTGAGAAGGAATCCAGAAAATCACAGCCAAAATTAGCGAAGCCCTTGGAATTTATCAGAGAGTCTTTTTCCCTCGATGATAAAATCAAGATTCTAGTAACGGTGTTATTCCAGAGCGAAAAGAGTAATTTTGTATCGTGGTTGATCACAGAAGTTGATAGGCTTGCTAATGAGCTCAGTTTATATGATGATACTAGGGAAAACCTAGTCTCTACTAATGCTTACGAGCTCCAAACTACTTCGCTGACTTTTAGATTGATAATCAGCAATTCATATTGCAGGCTACTCCTTGAGTCAATTGGAGTTGATCTTCCTTACAGCATGGAAGAACGATGTGAGCTTAATCCACTGGTGTCGATTGAACATTTGCGCCAGGTGTCAAGCCTGCTTTCTAATTGGTTCAATAGTCAGCCAGTTGAATTTGAAGATAATAAGGATGCGGCCTTCTTCTTGAGAGTGAAAGATTATGATATAGGTGAATATGCCTTGTATGATGAAAATGATGAATCTATCGCGTTTAGTACTGAACCTAATTCGAACGGCTCTAGGAATAACATAAATGAGCTAGATAAGCTAGACGAGTTGGAAGCAGCTTTAAATAAAGGAGGGTCTTCGCATAGATCAGAGGATCTTGAAAAGGGCATCGCAAGGCGTAAAAGACGAGTTCGCAAGTCTTCGAATAAGGACAAAACTATCCCAAGGCCCACAAAAGAACGTACAAGGTCGCGCCGTCCTCCTAAGTCATTTAACATTCTTTCAGATGATGAGGAGAATGATGCACCAGTGAAATCTGCGGAATATGTTCATGAATCTGATGATAACTCTGATGAAGAACGGCTTAACGCATTTTTTGAACGAGAGGAGAAACTTAGAAACTTACTTGCATCATCAGGCGGAATCATCAGCCATGAGCAATTAGAACAGTTCAAACAAGCTTGGTTAAAAATAAATCAGTTGAATAATTCCTTAGATATATCAGAGACTTCTAAAGGAATTGATGACATTATGAGCTCGATAATCAACAATGGAACAAATCAAACATTGCATAATAAAGAGTTACACGATATAGATTCTGTAACGTCACGTAATGAAGAGCCTAGTCAAGGTAGTATAAACGCGGATATAAATTCAGAGAGTGTTAGTGCCTCAATGACGGACTATTTTGATAACTCAGGTAACTTGGAGGATTCTGACCGCGAAACGTTGTCTCGTGGTAAGAGAATGAATGAAAAAGAAATTAGCTTTTCAGAGTCTGAAGAAGATCCTGTGGATGGCATACCTATTCATAAGAAAAGACGACGTGTAATATTAAGTGACGAAGAGCCTTAAATGTTATGTATATAAATCTAAAGTATTTACTGCATTTTAATCTACTACACAATGTGCATCACCATCAGATTTCATACCTGCTCTAATGCTCATGAATGAACTAATTATCATGATCAGTAGTCCAAAAATAATGCAACCAATCGAAGGGACTACCCTTTTCAATATGAACTCTTTTCTCCTTAGGCCCTGTACCTTTTTTTGCTCATCGTAGGATAATTTTAAATAGCACAATGGTGGTAAAATATATGCCATAAGTGATGCTGAGGTAGCTCCAATTAATTCTAAGATAATACCCAAATTACAAGTGAATAGCGAGACTAACATTGACGTTAGAACTAATCCAGTTGTCACAAAAAAGTGCTGCGTAGAGGTTAAATCAAGATGTGCTGTGCTTCCGCCGCCGTGTTTGAAACTTAAAATAGCGTCTTTCAAGACATCTCTAACAACAAAAATCTCTAGTGGAAACGTGGTTAACATGTTTAGTCCAAAGCAAAATCTTGCTATGTTTACTAATTTGTCGTCGCTCTTAAAATTATTGAGTACGTTTCCTCTAACAGCCGATCCAAAATTAACGAATCCATTAATCCCCATTGTACCACAGCATACCATTGATATTGCACATGCAATATGTGTCAACTTGGAAAATTTTGATAATGAAGCATTTTTCATGGAGTTGTAGATGAACATTGTATTGTGGTGACATACAAGAGCGAAGGAAACGACTGAAATGGCTTGAAATATATTTGGGTTGAAAGTCCAATCCGACTTGGTTAAAGGTATTTTCAAAGAGCTATCAACAGAAGGAGCTCTGATAATTGTTATTATCGTTATGATCAACATTCCCACTAAAGCAAACCCTGAGGCTTTGGCAAGCTTTGATATGTCTCTGTTTAAAGATAAAGGATACGAAATGCAGGTAGTGAATATCACTATTATAGTGTTACGGTCAAAGAGCCAGTGAAAAGGAGAATCTTTCCCTGTAATTGATACTGGGATGAATGCTTTTAATACATGAGGAATTGTATCTCCAATAATAACGCAGAATGCCATGCAACCACCGTATGCGAAAGAGCTGACCGACAACAAAAGCAAAATTTTGCCTCTTAAGCCAAAACAGTGATATGCCGTATCCTGGTACGATCTGGTGTTAGACAATTGGGAATTTATCACTATAAGTCTCAAAGTCCAGTCTATCAAGAATGCCAACACAATCATTACTATAATACCACCTATTAAGCCCGCATTTCTGAAGGCAAACGGCTGTCCTATTATCCCTGCCCCGAGTATCGAGTTTGCCATATTCATAAACGCCATTTTCATGCTGGATCTTCCTGTCTCAAGGAGTCCCGGCTCCTCATTGTCAAGTTCAAAATCAAAGTCGACCAGTGCTCTGAGATCATTCAATTCAATATCACTATTGTGGTTTTCGACGCCGTCGGTTCCCTCTCCAGCGGGTATAGGATGGTACTGCGGCTTTAAGCGAGCACCTGATGTTTCCATGCTCATCTTATCAACACCATTAGAAGAGTGCAGTTAATTGAAGCGACTATCGCGATCAATGAATTACGAACCCCGTATACAATAATATGGGGAAATGGCTATAAGGAAACCAAGTCGTGAGTGTCACTATATTGACTCAAAGAGGTTCTATGTCGATTAGTTATGTGATTACCCACTGATCCAAAATAGAGTTATCTTGATATTATATAATTTTTCACGACTATCTACATTCGGTCTAATGCTAAAGATTACCTTGTACACGAATAATCACAGAATGGTAAAAAAGAGATGGATGGTTAAAAACCTATAACAAAACACAGTAGTCTGCTAGAGGCAGAGACGTTTTGGCGTCTGCGTTGGCGCAACTTTCACGTTATCTGTTTTGTTTTTTTTTTGATTTTTCATAGAGCTATGGGAAAGACTGAAATATTGGATAGGAACATCTAGACTTACCTATTTTTTGAGCAACATTTCTCGAACTTCTACAAGGCTCTATCCTTCGAGTATTAAGAATCGTGCCTCTCGAAAAGACCTTAATATGTGGTCAGTGAAGTTATTGAAAATAGTAGTTCTAGGGATCAAGTGCTCAATCTGTCAGGTAATAGGCACCTATAATTCTGTTCAAGGAATTGGCCAATAGAAAGCACGTTGAGAACTGGTGTAAGCTTCTCGCAATATTCTCGAGGTGTACTGAGGTGCTCTTTTCGGCCTATATGGAGCTGGTTTCATTAGAATTAGTGACAATTGTCTTTGGTGGTGTTGGTCTGATGAAATAATTCATTAGTGCTGATTATGTAATCAGACCGATAATCAGTACCTCATCGAATTTTATTCTATAGTAGTATAGGTTTTTCGACTTCTCTACTCAAGTATACCAACTCATTCCATCATGGTTAATCCCAAGCAGTCAAAGAAAGCGAGGTTCGCATACAAGGATCGTCATGAGCTAAAGAGCAAAGAGATCAAAAAGTCCTTGACTCATAGGGCAAGTTTGAGAAGAAAGTATTTCAAGATGCTTGAGAACGAAGGGTTACAGAGTGGTGAAAATACAGGTGAAGACAAAGAGGTGGAGGAGACTACAAATAATGACTATCTTAATGATAGTGCTGGATCAGTGGAGTCTGGAAAAGAAACCGAGTTTTCTGGAGAGCCTGTTGAAAAAGGTAAGGGAAGAAAGAGTAAGATAGAGCTTCCTTACATAGAAAAGGCCAAAAAGGTAAAGGAGTTAAAAGAGAGAAGACGCAAGCAAAGGATCGAGGAGATTCAAGAGCGCATAAAGGCCACTGAAAAGAAGAATATTGAGCGTGAAAAAGGTAAAGAACTCTTTTCACAGAAGACAAGGAGAGGACAGCCACTAATGGGTCCTCGAATCAACAACCTTTTAGATAAAATAAAGAAAGACATGAAATAATTTCGCATTCCGTAATGACTCCGTTTTGCATAGACCCTCACTTCTATATATAATACTTTTTAAGGCACTACTATATTATAATTTATTCAGGTTTATATACGTTTATTGAATATCTTTTATCTACATAATAATCGGAACCTTAAAGTCCTACTCTAGACTTGAGATTGTGCATAATCATAAGGAAGTCGTAAATGAATAAGGAGCTAGTCCTCTTCTTGTACGAAATCCAACTTGTAAACTGATGGAATAACCAGGAGAACGAGTATCTATTGTAGTTACGGTTTATTATTTCTCTGTCCTCCTCGTATACTGTAGATGCACAATAATCAGCTAAAATCAAAAAAGTCCTCTCTGGACCCAAGGGATTGTTCAAATTCTCGTCTAAAGCTCTGGTCAAGTCGTTTGTTTTCAATATTAAAAGAATTATTCTCGGCATTTTACTAAGTAAGTCCATAAGGTCTTCTAGGATACCACTTTCTTCTAGATGCTGTTGCATTTTTTTCACCTCTGTATCAGACCTGGTCTTTGATATATCGTAATTCAAAGCCGTTTCTGGCTCTCTTCCTGTGATAGCAGATGCAAAAATCTTAAACTTTTGATCGCCTTTTACTCCTGCGACTCTTTCTGCGTATTTTTTCATCATTGGTACATCGTTATCCAAGACTGAGAGCCAAAAACGGGCATAATCCCTTTTCATTTGTAAAGGGATTTTACGGTACAACCCGTGATCATATAATATGATCTCAAAGTTGTGGCCATTCCTTTTCTTGTCTAATTTTCTGATAGCGAGGTTTCCACCATGAGGATCACAGTGTAAACCCACATCAGGTGCAAAAATCATACGGTTGAATATATGAGAGAGACATGAAGAAACTTCGGCTGTATTTATTCTATTCTTTTTCATGTACTCTAAATCATCCAACCTTGCACCAGCCAAGTGTTCCATAATCAATATACGGCGGTATGCGTGAGTTACATCAGGAATACTAAGCGCCGTGTCTTTTTGATAGTCTTTGAAATATTCGGCAGTGTTCCTAGCATTTTTTGCTTCCTCCAAGAAATTCAACTCAACATAGATGGAGCTTTGAAGCTCTTCACCTAACCAAGTTAATGGATATTCAGGAAATATCTTGTACATCAAGTTGAACACTTTTTGAGTTAAATAAACGTCGACAGGTACAAACTCCTCTAAGGAGGGATGTTGTATTTTAACCGCGACTTTTTGGTTATTCTCTCTCAATCTAGCAATATGAACTTGAGCCAACGATGCAACGCCTATAGGCTCAGGGTTGAATTCGGAGAAAATTTCTTCCAACGGTTTCCCCATATCTTTCACAAAAAGCTGAGATATCTCTTCGATAGACGACTTAGGACAACGGTCTTGCAAGGGAATCATCGTCTCGACCCATTCTCTAGGGAGAAGGTAGCCCAACGCAGAAATATGCTGTCCGAGTTTAATGTAGATCCCTCCGTTGGTTTCCAAAGCATTCAATGTGATTTGTGCTGCGCGTTTATGGGTGGCTACTAATGCTTCACTTCTTTCCTTGTCGGAATCAAATGTCTGTCCCAACACATCCTTGTATAAGAAAAAGCATCTAGTAGTAGCAACCGCTACAACTCCGACTCTCTCTCCTAGTAAAAAAAGATGTTTCGTTCCATATCTGAAATCTTCGCTGCTCAAGTAAGCAGCACTAAGTCCAACACCGAAAGCAGCTCCATACTTCAAGCCTCTGAAACGCCGATTCGAGCCCTTGCTGTCTCCTCGAGTATGGGCATTACTCAGGTATCTAATACTTGTTTTGCGCTGCAACAACCTCGTATAGCACTGCTTCCCCAAAGATGTACTCCGCAAATTTTTGAATGATGGTCTAGCGTAAAACATGAAGCGAGGAACCACCTATAGATAAAAATCAATAAATAAAAGTTGATTAAATGCCAGTTTTGTTGCTTGATGTGTTGAAGGTTTAAAATCTTTTCATGTACAATCTTCAAATTATATTTCAAATATGTATATATATATATTTTTTCGTTCTTTTATTTGATCTATACGACAAAATCCAATAATGATTATGAAAAACGAGTCAAACAGAAATTAAACAGTAGTAGAGGCTTACATTGTGAGATGTATTGATTAGCCATAGGTATTCATTGATTCATGGGCTACCGACATAACTATAGAGTGAAATTAGTCATTATACGATAAATCAGAAAAACTGGGTACCATAGTTCGTTAATCAGGCGAGCCGAAGACTAGGTAACGAGTTCGAAAACAAGGGATTGATAGAAATAAGGGATATTAGTGTAAGACTAGAAGTAAAAGTAAACCGTTATTAGACCTTGTTCGCTTCATTCTCGATGATATCGTCATTTTTTTCGTTTTGAGCATTAACATTAACAGTGACAGCCCTATTTTCTGGGCCAACAAAGGTGATAAGAAGCACGTAGGCGAAAACAGCGCCCATGAAGATGGCCATGACTTTACCATAGTCGTGAATGGTGTCGCCGTTGGAGTTTTTTATCAAAAACCGCTCACCTATGGTGGATTCTATGGTGGACGAAGCGGACGAAGCAAGGTTACCCAACTGGTATGCTACGCCCACGATGAAAGCTCTGTATTCGTATGCCGGGGCGCTGAGTTCACTCAAGTGAATGGGGATGACACCAAAGGCACCCTGCACGCCGAACTGTAAAAAAAATACGGCGGCGTTGATTCCGTTGTTCCTGACAAAAGCCCAGGGGTATATTAAGGCACCGCCGATGATAACACAGAAAATGATACTGAGTCTCCGGCCCATGAAGCTAGAAAAATGGCCTACTATGACACCGCCTGTGATAGCACCTAAGTTTGCCACGCAGTTCGTGACTGTGGACCTGTCTTTAGAGAACCCTAGTTGGTCTTTCAACAAGGTAGGATACAAATCTTGCGACCCATGAGACATAAAGTTGAATCCGGCCATAAAAAGCACCATGTATATGAGCAACGGCCAGAAGAACTTGAACACCTTTCCGGCCTTCTTCTCGAAAGATTCCTCTACAACGCCGCTCTCCTTTCTTATTTTCTGCTCTAACCTTTCCTTCTTGAAAGCTTCTGTCTGGGGTAGCACGATTCGTGATATCGTGATCAAGAAACTAATTCCTGCTGCAAACCAGAACATGCTTCTCCACCCTTTAGACGTGGTGTCCGCGAGTGCTCGTGTGAACACAACCGCTAAGAGATACCCTAACGCATAACCCTGCTGCAATACACCCGAGATGAATCCTTTCGCCCGCAAGGGACAATCATCAAGAGCCGTGGCAGTCGCACTGCCGTATATTCCTCCCATTACAATACCGAAGATCGCACGAACTCCAAGAAACTGCTGAAACGTCTTGATAAAGCCTGTTCCGATCTGGAGAAAACACATGATTGTCAAGTTTGCTACAAAGGGCCATTTTGTACCGTACTTATCTCCCAAGTACCCGAAAATGATTGCACCGACTGTACGCAACATCAAAACGAGCGTTATACCCCAGGTTATCAGACTGGGCTCGGTGCCAAAGTCATGTGAGAGCTGCGACACATTCAACGACACGCTAAAAAAGTCGAAACTGTCCCAGGTCCATGCAGCAAGTCCGCAGAAAATGAATCTCCACTGCTTTCCTGGTATTTCTGCGACCGCCGGAAAGGGGTTGAGAAGGTCTCTATTGGCCATCATGTACTCTTTGTTGGGCACAAGATCGGTGAAACGGGTCACGGCATAGTGGCGAATTGATCTCCATGTGAACGACGGCTTCCCCATGCCGACGAGCTCGTTCTGGTCGTCAATCTCGTCTTCGCGGAGCGCACTCTCTCTCTGTTCTGTGTTCTCTACTGAGTTTCCATCAAGTCCCATCCTGAGACTCCCCTCTGGCGATATCTGTTCTATCTGCTGTTCGTCTGGCTTGCCTTTGTCGTCTCCCATCGTGCTTCTGCTTTTGTGTCTCTCTTTTTTCCACTCGCTGTTTATGGGGTATCCTTCTGAACAGCTCCTTGGTTGTTTTTGAGTGCTCTCGCCGAGATATATACTAAGTTACTGATCCGAAGTAATGGCGCGCCGCTGCCTGTTGTTGAGTGCCTGCTGTTGAGTGCCTGTTGTTGAGTGCCTGTTGTTTTACGTGTTTGTCCGCTACCCCTCTGCTGCTTTTGTTGTGACGTAGTATGAAACGACACTTTTCTCACCCACTGTGATGTTTAAATCTACACTGGAAAAGATCCTGGTTAAAACTTTTTTACAATTATATATAAAGTTTTCTGATTAATCATCACTGATGCTCTGCCACTACCTCTATTTGACTATCAACCATACCTGGCATGCTATAGGACATTTTCCCTGAAAATTTTGTACTGTACTGTGACTCAAAATCATGTAACACAATGCCTATTATGTGCTACCAATGTCCTATGAAAGCATGGAGAATTGGGAATCTCCATTATGCAGTCCGTTTCTCCAGACGTGGGCAATTTTGTTCGGGGTAGCGATCTCGATCCCCCATTGTACGAACGGCAATTGTTCCTACTGTGCGAAGTGGTAATGCAGTGGTGACACTGGAGTGGGCTCGCAAATCGCCACTTGTAAGTTTGCTCTAAATCCAGCCCTTAGCTGGCCCCTATTTGGCCTCTATGCTGTTCTCGGAGTCCCTCAGCAATAGCAAACATGTAATTTAGACGTCGTTGGATATCCCCGACAAGGTGCGCTATGGTTTTGCCGTGCAAACAGCCGCGGTGGGGAGGGATTCTTACTTGCGCACATACAATTATCCGGAAAAAACTCCGAAAATCCGCAGCAGAGGAAGAATGAAAATTTTCCTTCCGCGCGGAGGTTCGGGCCTAGCGCAAGCGATGAGGCGGCGGTAGTTAATTGCGTTCGACCGCGTTATCGCCTATACAGAGGCGTCAGTAGAGGTCCGGTTGCGCGGGGAATAGGTCTTCCCACTGAGAAATACCGGCGACGGAGTCTGGAAGACGGGCATCAACAAAGTCGAGGGTATTGAGGTCTAAGTCTAGGGAGCCGAAGAGGTCTGTGGGCAAGACTCCGTCTAGAGAAGACAGCCACGTGAGGTCTGGGAAGGTCGGGTCCTGATGAGCGACGTCAATAGCTGGGGTGGGCTCCGCTACGACCGGAGGAGGCGCCGCTGGGGCCAGCGCAGGCGCCCATAGCGCCTGCGAAGAAGCCAGAGCTGGCGCCGCCGCGGCGGGGCTAGCCCCAGTAGCCATCTGGCTGCGATGGCTGCGAATGTTGCTCTCCTTTGCTGCGAAGGCCCTGGAAGGCTCAGGGGCGTCGCGCAGAAGCCCCATGGCATTGTGGTCAAAGGGGCACTTGCGCTTCGATCCAATAGAGGGGCCTTCGCTGGCAGGCGCCAGCGCCAGCAGGTCGGCATCAAGAGTCTTCTCGCTGTCTGCGACTAGCACAAGGTGGTTGATGGGGCACGAAACAGACGCCAGTGACTTTGTGTCATGCTGGTTATTGTGCAGGACGGAAGACGGCAAGCCCGCTGATGTAGTTGTGCTTGAGCCATTGCTACTGCCGCTGCTGCTGCCGTTGATATTGTGCGAAAGCACCGGACATTCTGATGGAGAAGCATTTTTGCTGTCGCTGAAATGCGGTCCGTGTAGTTTCATGAAGATGTTAGCGTCAAACGCCTGCGAGTGCTTGATGAAATTGACGTAAAAGTCCCAGATCTTGCGTATCTTCAGCACTTTTGGTCTGTCAGGAAGTGCATCGTTCCACATGGAGCTTATGGTTCGCGAAACCATGTCGGTGATTTGCCTCTTCAAAAACTCGTGCGTTGATTCCCCCTCTTCCATTGGCATGTTCATCTCTTGCGAGGCTAGCTCCAAGCTTAGTCCCTTCAACTGCGCCTTGTCGCTGAGCCTGAGAATAAGCCCAATCAGTGGTTGGACAATTCGGTTCACTAACTCAACGTTGATGAGCGAGACATAATAGTTACTGCGGTATATTTCGCTTCCCTCTTGGATAAAACGACCAAGGTCCATTGCATAGTGCACAAAGTCACGGTACTTGAGCTCTAATGTAGATCCTCTAGCTTCAACTTTCAGCTTCCCTTCGAAATGAAGAAGAAGGAGGTAGCTCAAGAAGAACTGGTGGAAAATAAGACCTCCTCTAAGTTCGTACATGCGCACTTCTCGCTCAAAATGTTGCTTGCTTTGTATCTTCAAACTCGACCCATTGCTGTTATCACCCCCAAGTGGACTGCTGAGTGAATTGATCATTTCCAAAACTCTACCACATTCTCTCTGAAGATTCTCTGCGTCTAGAACAGTCATGGCTTCTCTTCCTTCTCCTTTAACAGCTTTGTGCAACAACACTATCGTCTTGATTGCTGAATAATAGCCTTGCAAAAACGTCTCAAAAGTTCTGTCATTGTCAATTCTATTGTTGCGAGCGTAGGCTACATCCCTCTTGGAATTTTCAGGATCCAACACTTTCAGCAAAAGAGGTCTTAGCATATGTGCCGATTCCTTTGTCGCTGATGAATCCATGGATGGAAAAACATAGTTAATCAGTGCATTGACTACCCGTAGAGTATCAGCCCATGCCATACTAACGTGCATACGCACCTGTTCTAGTTTAGACTTGTCTTCCAGTTCAACGTTCGCTGCTATTATACTAACAGGGTTAGTCCAAATATGTAAAGGCTTATCCTTCTTGCAAAGTGTTCGTATAAGTAAACCAAATATTCGCTGAAAGCTGCTTCGAAATTCAGACCCAAATTCCCTTGATAAAGTGATCTGCCTGTTAAGTAAATAAATGCAGCATGTTACGAACATTAGTGAATTGGAAGTACCTGTAGTCTCAAATATATGCAAGTAGTTCTCAATCTGTAGAAGTGCTTGTCTCTCCTTTTGAAAACAATTCGAGTGAGACAACTCTGATTCAAACAACGATTGAAAGTTCTGATTGTTGTTACTGACAAACTTGATAGTATCGTTCTGTCTCAAAGTGTATAAACTATCTTGTATTACCATGGACAATAAACATAAGGTTAATCCTTGGCCTTGTAGTTTATAGAGTCTCTCTATATCGTTTCCTTTGTTTTCGTACCCGCTTAATACTACTTTTCCCTCACTCGTAGCAGATATACTAGACTGAATCTGATTTCTGTATATCGCTAATAATGCCTTTGAATATAACTGGTTCTCCTTACTGAAGAAAAACTCAATCAAAAATTGTATTTGCTCGTAATTCATGAAATTGGATGTATTAATTAACCCTAAGGTGGACCGCCAAAGGGCCTGCTGATCTAACATAACATCCATAGCAACACTTTCCAGGTCATTGCATTTCAATATCTCTCCTTCAATATTCACGTACACTCGTTTTTTTGGACGTACCTCCTTGTGAACATCAGACTTCGTAAGCTGTGCCTTACTCGTCAAGTAGTTGAAATCACAATCAACAACAGGACATTTCGACTGTCCAGACAGAGGTTTGAATTCACTTGCCGTGCTCTGCGTAAAGTCAACCTCGCTGATGGTGTGCGCAGCTTTCTTATATGGCTGATGGTTTTTCTCTGTCGGCTCTTTAGTCTTGGTCGTCCTCTTTTGCATCTTGAACAAGTGATACATTTTTTGCATATTGCTGAGCTTGTACCAAAGCATCGTAAGCTGAGGGTCGACCTTCACAATGCTGCTCCAAGAGTACATGTCTATATTCTCCGACCCTTTGCGTATGACATCTCCCTCGACCGATAAGACCGAGTCACTCTTTACCCTCAATACATGTTTCTCCAGGCTCCCAAACTTCCTTAATACACTCATCTTGTCCGACTCCTTACCATTATGCTTGGGTCTGAGCTGCTCTACTGTATTTATCTGCCGTTTTAGGTCATCTATGCTATCTCGTTGCTGCTTGATGATCTCCTCGTACTGTACCTTGAACCTTCTTAGCTCATCTAGTTCATTACTGACCAGTTCTGTTTTATTCTCCTTTCTTTCCACGCCATTATTGCTACTTTCGCTGTCTGTGGCCAATCCCTTGCTCCATGTTGGCTCCATGTATTTACACAAATGTGCTGCCCCATTCTTTACACAACCTCCGCAGGCCGGTTTTGCCTTATCGCATTTGACTTTTCTTCTTTTGCAAATCAAACAAGACACTGGCACTCTATTTCTTTTCGAAGAGCTGTTCCTTTTATCTTCCGTCATCCTGTTATTTCGTCATTTGTAAGACTTTTTCTTCTACCTATTATTGTGAAATATCAATATCACATACCTAATGATGAGGTGCTCATTTTAGTGCGACTTTCACTATTTAATTGAAGTTTTGTAAAACCAATACTATCTCAAGTTGAAGGACATCTAAGGAAGTACATGTTAGTGAATAGTCCTATAATAAGTTTAATAAGTTGAGTGTTTGGGCCATATTGGAAAGCCATAGTAAAATATTGTATTAATAAAACAAAATAACATGTCAGCTGGTATACCTGTTAAACTTTTAAATGAAGCACAGGGCCATATAATATCAGTAGAATTGACCACTGGGGACATATATAGAGGTAAATTGTTGGAGAATGAAGACAACATGAACCTCTCTCTTTACGATGTTACAATAACGAAAGGCAGAAGTGGGTCTACGTCGTATATGGAGCAGGTGTTTGTGAGAGGCTCGATGATACGATACGTGATGGTGCCTGAAATATTGAAGAATGCGCCTATGTTTTTCGTAAAGCCTGGAGACAAGCCAAAGCCACCAGTGAGAGGGCCGCCCCCCAAACGAGTGAAGCACTAGGGCGCATGGCGTAGGAGCCAGCTCGTTGAGACGAGCAAGAAAATAAATATATTACGTCAACTACAAACTGTTACGATACATTAGATAGTAGATACAATAATACACCACACATTTCGAAACCTATTAAGGGATATGTATATGTGATATATAGTCTATTTCATGGTAACAAGTTCCTCGGCAGAAGTAGGATGGATAGCGACACAGTTGTCAAAGTCCTTCTTGGTTGCACCCATCTTGATAGCAACTCCAAAGCCTTGTAATATTTCAGCACTGGAGTCACCCACGATATGGAGACCAACCACTTTTTCGTCCTTACCGGCACATATGATCTTATATGACGTAGGGCTCTTCAACTCATCGCTGTCCATCATTGCATAATACATGGCATTGAACTTAGACTTGTAAATTTTGATTTGGTCCTTGCCATACTTCTCTTCTGCCTCTGTTGACGACAAACCGATAGAGCCAGCTTCTGGATGAGAAAATATAACAGATGGGATGTTGGTGTAGTCTAAGTGGTCATCCTCAAACTCCTTCTTGCCGGAAAATAATCTATTGGACAACTTACGACCTGCTGCGATTGCAACCGGAGTCAACTCGACCTTACCAACAACATCACCCAAGGAAAATATCTTTGGATTTGAGGTTTGCTGGTAGTCATCGGCTTCAACTTGTCCCTTTTCGTTCAACTTGACACCAACTTTATCAAGGCCTATGTTGACCAACGACTTTCTGCCGATTGTCCAAATTAATTCGTCTACTTCAATGGACAGCCCACTGGTCAAATATACCTTCTTTTTACCGTTTTCTAATTTTTCAACCTTAGAGACGCCAGATTTCTTGATAACATTGACCCCCAACTTGTTAGAGTAATGGTCAGTGATAGCATGTTGGATAGACTCATCGAACGACCTCAAAACCGTATCACCTCTAATAACCAAGCTTGTTTCAGAGCCCAAACCTCTGAAAATAGCCGAAAGCTCTACTCCAATGTACCCAGCGCCCACAACCGCAACAGAGCGAGGCTGCTTCTCTAACTCGAAAAACCCGTCGGAAGTCAAGCCGTGTTCGCTGCCCTCTATACTGGGAGGAATAATGGGCTGCCCTCCAGTGGCAATCAAGGTCTTGTCACCCTTAAAGATCAACTTCTCATCCTTCTTGAAGACCTTGTCCTTTTCGACAAATGGGATCTCCTGCTCGCCAGTCAAAGTCACCTCGACCTCGCCATCGGTATTTATAAATTGGGCATATCCGTACAAATAGTCAACACCCTCATTCTTCAAGTTTCTCTCATAGATGCCATTCAACCTACCAATGTACGCATCTCTCTTTTCCTTGATCAATCCCCAGTTGAAATCGCCGTACTGAACCTTGCCATCAGCGTCCAGCAATCCGTACGATTTCAAATGATGTCTCTTTTCAGCCAAGTCCGAAGTATACCACATAACTTTCTTGGGTACACATCCCACGTTCACACATGTTCCTCCCATATGGCCATATTTAGCTTCAATGAGCAACACATTGGCTCCATATGAAGCCGCTCTTCTAGCTGACGCAACTCCACCGGATCCTCCTCCGATAACTAAATAATCGTATTTATTTGGAACTTGAATAGGTGCCATATCTTGATTAAGGTGCCTTCTAATTGTCTGTAGTCTACTAATTGAATGCTTTATCAACGGGCTGTTTTTTACTGAAAGCATTGGTACTGTTCTATAAATCTAATTTTCCCCCAGTCGCATTAATGATACTTACTAATTAACTTACAAAAGCCTCTAACTGAATTTGAGAAATCGTAAATACATACTAAATGGTTGAATCATCTATGTCTTCTGCCTCTCTGACACACGAGCGTAAGAAGTCAGCGGTGAACAAGAAAAGCTCGTTTGATATGTCGTCCAATTCTTCTGGTTCTTGAATTTTTGCATCATCATCACTAGAGTTTATGTGCGATATGTAAATGTCGTCTAGCTTGAGAGCTATTATATTTTGGAACTTGTCGTAGTCGAAATCGTCCATGTCTATCTTCTTCGGCCTATTGAAAGATGCGCTCGCTGGGCTGTCGCTGTAGGACTTCAACAAGGACTTTGTCTCTTGCAACGATTGGTGGAAGGCCTTGTCTTCCTCGATTAGAGCGTTGATCTCCTCCTTGTCTTCGTGGAAGGCCTTCAGGCTGTTTGATAGGTTGTCGATCGAAGAATATGTGGTGTTGTTTGTAATATACTCCAGATTGAGTGTGTTGCTGTGGCCAAAGAGCTTGGACAAAACCTCTTTCTTCTGTTGCACTTGAATTTTGCGTTTACTGCTCAACGAAGACAGTTGGGCAAAAAGCTTCTCCTGGTTTGCCTGCTGCCGCTTCCGGTACTCCCAGAGCAAACGCTTCTCCTCATCGTCGTTGAGGAGCTTCAAACTGGGGCCGCCCAGGTCCTGGGGCAGCCGGAGTCTGGACATGATCACGTCCAACTCGCCCTTAGTGTACCCAGGAATGGACGTGATGATCTCATCATCAGACAGCGGCCCGGACTCTCCGTTCTCGTCCTCTTCGGTGTCACTATCTTCGAAAATCAACTTCTGGCTGACCTTCTCGGCTGACTCCCACGCTTTGATCTGCGACTGCTTCACGAGCGGCGGCATTGCATCATCCTCGTACACGTTTTCTTCTCCGACGGCAGCAGAAACGAACACTCCGTAATCGTAGCCTCCGGAAACTAAAGAATTTGCCAGCAAAAACCCGCCTCCGCTCCCGGTGATATCGAAGTCCTTCTTGCTATACTTCTTCAGCGACTGGAGATTTAGAAGCTTGTGCTTAAGCATGTTGTTCCCTGGCCGCAACATCACCGGGGCCCGATCCTTCTTCAGGCCGTGGCTCTGCTTGTGAAGTGCCTGCTGTCGAATCTGCTGGTTTCTTCGTATATTGTTGCTCGGTGTGCTCATCATCGACGTAGAAGATGACGACACTGTCCTCATGGTGCTGTTGTTCTGCGTCGTATCATTTCCCTGCGAGAATGTCTGATCTGACGAGTTTTGGGTGTTTTGAGAAACATTCCGTCTGAACCTCGAAAGACTATATCGTGTTGGAGCATTGTTGTTTCCAAGACTCATTAACCTACTCCGTTCTATTCATTACCTGTCAATCCCATATCTGTGTATACGCATCTATTCATCAGTGTGTACAGAGCAGGCTCAGGACAGCTAAAGTTACACAAATTCGCAATTTCCCAAAACGGTCCTATGATTTTGACTTCCCTTGTAGGCAATATACTGTAATAGCTCCGCACATAGCGAGATGAAGGTAATGTCGCGTAAGTCGTTCCATGTCGTAAGTACGAAATCTGAATTTCTAGGGCAAAAGCCCTAGCTGGTACACGACACTGATGTTTTTCAAGGTTTTGTGTAATGTTGGTTTATGTCCAGGCGTCGAGGACTGTCGCACACATCCATTGAATTTTTCATGTACAAAAAATTTTCTACGTAGAGAGTTTGAAGTAACTAAGCACGAAGAAGATGGCCACTGAGTTAACTGTTCAATCTGGAAAGGCTTTCCAAAAGGTTTGTATCGTATTATGTATAATTCCATGAGTTTTGTTTTGTTGTGGGTGGAGTGGGTTGAATGATTATGGATGTGTTTAATGGTTTCTATGATCAAAGAGTAAAAAATCAAGACTGGAGTTGAAAAGCAGCGTGAGTAGGGACACGGAAGAGAAGCGCTGGCTAAGAATCTTCACACTGGCAGTCCGGCTTGAGCCTATAGAGTGACTGATAATTGTCATGTTTTGGGCAGGCAAAAAGTGTGCAATCGCAGACGACGGGGTCTGGCGAGATACGTCTGTCTTCCCGGGCCATCAAATAGGATAAAACAGAACTCCGTGGTATTAGCGCGGCTATCAAGATAGAGTGCATTTTACTAACATAACTAGCAACCTCACATTTTCACCAACCCAAAGGCTAAGGCCAACAGAAAGACCCAAAGATGGTACAAGGATGTTGGTTTGGGATTCAAGACCCCAAAGGCCGCCATCGAGGGTAACTACATTGACAAGAAGTGTCCTTTCACTGGTCTTGTTTCCATCAGAGGTAGAATTTTGACTGGTACTGTTGTCTCCACCAAGATGCACAGAACCATCATCATCAGAAGAGACTACTTGCACTACGTTCCAAAGTACAACAGATACGAGAAGAGACACAAGAAAGTCGCTGCTCACGTTTCTCCAGCTTTCCGTGTCCAAGAGGGTGACGTTGTGGTTGTTGGTCAATGTAGACCAATCTCCAAGACCATCAGATTCAACGTCTTGAAGGTCTCCGTCCCTGTCTCTAAGTCTAAGCAATTCACCAAGTTCTAAGATAGTTGTAATTGCACGCTGTCCATAAAACATATATAAGAGCTTTTTAATGTTACACTAGTTTCTGTAATGTATCAATATACATTCTTATTATTGTAAGTTGTGCATTTAACTGTAAAGTTGTAATTTAATATATATCTTGAATCAAACAAACCCTGTACTGAAACAGCTCAAGCAGGCTTGCATGAAATGAGAAAGTATCTGAAAGTCATGATAACGTCACTAAGCTTGTGTGATCCGATCGTGAACATAAACACCCTTCGCTCAACTCCTTTTACCGTTAGAAGAAGAACGGTCGAATTTAAGCGTTCGATGGAGTCTCCTTCTTCTTGACCAGGAGCTTCTTATTGCCCCATTCATTTAACAACTCGGGAAGGCGGCCTTCATTGTGCAATTTAAGGATGTCGTCGTATCCTCCTCTGCTCTTGTTTGTCGTGCCAATCAAGACGTTGGGGACAGTTCTACGATCGCTGACTTCGTACAAGTAGGTCTGCAAGTCCTCTCCATTCTCATGCTTGTCCAACTCCACGATCCTTGGCTCAGGAGTAATTTCGTAGTTGTCCTTAAGAAGTTTTTTGAGTTTCTTGGAGTATGGACAATAAGTTTTGGAGAATACCACCATTGGCGAAAGCGCTCGTATCTCGACAAGTGCCTTGGCTGGATCAAACTCATAGCTGGGCTTGGGCTTCTTGGCCTGTGCATTCACCTCTGGACTCTCCTCCTCCTGCTTATTCAATTTTATTTCATTATTTATGGCATCGTCAACCTTGTCGTCGTTAGCGGACTCTATTAATTTGTTCGATGTCACTGTGTACTTTGGTTTATTAACTTCACTCTTGACAATAGTGTTTTGTTTGGGACTATTAAAACTGAATATAGTAATGAGAATCAATATGAACACCGCTAGTCCTGTGATCCTCAACTTTTTGGGTGTCAACATCTTGAATCGTCGATTACCCACCGTCTTTGCCGCCAAAAGAAAATACCATGAATGTTTGGTGTACTATGAACATAGAATTGTAGTCATCACGACCATTTAAAATCACGTGCAGGGTAACCAGTTTTATATAAATAGAAAGACTGTAGGGAAGGGCTGGCTAGACTATGCTTCGTTCCGTTTCTATATATACTTGTACCTCAGTAGCTAGAGTGGCTGAGGATACAGCTAGTACAATGGTGATCAAGAGTTACAAATTTTAGTGAAAACCATTTCGTTTCATTTCATATACTCCTAGATATATGCTATAGACTGGATAACGTGAAAAATAAAAAAATGAGCTACTACAGTCTAACGCAATAGCCTTACAACTTCTCAGCGGCAATAGGTCTTCCGATAGTAGTGACATCGTCGTAGATCAAGGTTGTGACGAAATCGGAGTATCTCTCGCCAAGAGCATCAGGTTTGAAGTGGGTCAAGGCCTCTCTGAACTTGTTACCTGGTCTGCTCTTCACCAACTTGGAAGCCTCCTCATTTAATAATTTGCCAATAAGCTCCTTGTTGATGGTAACACCCTTGTCGGTCTTGGCACCATGTGTGACCCATTGCCAAAGCTGGGATCTGGACACCTCAGCGGTGGCAGCGTCTTCCATCAAGTAGTTGATTGGAACACAACCGATGTTTCTCAACCATGCCTCGATGTAAGACAAACCAATGACGATGTTGGCTCTGATACCTTGTTCGGTGATTCTAGCACCAGGAACATAAGGACTCAACAAATCTCTGGAGGTCACTGGCACGTATGGGATCTTTGGAGGAACGTTGATTTGGTTTGGACCCTTCATGTGCTCGTTGAAGACCTTCAAAACAACTGGGACCAAGGCTGGGTGGGCAATCCAACAGGAGTCACATCCGACGGTGACTTCTCTCAACTTGTCCTTAGCAACGTTCTCCAAGGCAGCTCTATTTCTTTCAGGGTCGCTCTTGATAGGAATTTGAGCAGCCATACCACCCAAAGCATGCACTTGCCTCTTGTGACAAGTGTTGACCAACAATCTGACGTAGGCAGCCATGAATGGAGCAGACATAGTGACCTGGGATCTGTCTGGCAAGATGAACTCAGGGTGGTTTCTCAAAGACTTGATGTAGGAGAAGATGTAATCCCATCTACCACAGTTCAAACCACCAATGTGTTGTCTCAATTGGTAGATGATCTCGTCCATCTGGAAAGCAGCTGGCAAGGTCTCGATCAAGACGGAACCTCTGATGGAACCTCTTGGGATACCAATGTAGTCCTGAGAGAAATTGAAGATGTCGTTCCACAACTTGGCCTCAAGGTGGTGCTCCATCTTTGGCAAGTAGAAGTAAGGACCGAATCCTTGGGCAATAGCCTCCTTGGCATTGTTGAAGAAGTAGATGGCGAAATCAAAGATACCACCGGCCACAGGCTCTCCGTCAACGAGAACATGCTTTTCCAACAAGTGCCAGCCTCTGGGTCTGACAATCAAAGTTGGAATGTGTCTCTTAGGGTCGAGGTTCAACTTGTACTTCTTGCCGTTGGACTCAAACTCCAAGTTTCTCCTGACGGCGTCATAAAGGTTGACCTGACCGTCAATGAGGTTGTCCCACGCTGGGGTCAAAGAGTCCTCAAAATCGGCCATGTAGGTGGCAACCTGCGAGTTCAATGCATTGATAACCATCTTTCTGTCAACAGGACCGGTGATCTCCACTCTTCTGTCCTCCAAGCCCTTAGCCAATGGTGGACCTGTCCACTTGGTATCCTCTCTAATGTACCTGGTCTCGGGAAAGAAGTCGGGCAACACACCGCGGTCTCTGCTGGCCTGAGCCTCCTTTCTGTTCTGCAAAAGCTGTCTTCTAGTGCTCTCGAAAGCTCTGTGCAAAGTCGCCACTAATCCCAAAGCTTCTGGGTTCAAAATGTGCTTTGCGACCTCTGGCACTGGTGCCAAAATCTGGACTCCCTTCAACTTGTCCACGGTAGCTGGAAATGGTGTACTCATGGTTTTGTTATACTTTTATAATATGTGTAATTAGAGTTTCTGTGAAAAGATTTACTCTAAATCAAATTGGCACAATTACTATCCGTTTTTCCACAACGAACTACGCCAATATATATATATACGTGAAACGAAATCCCCGGTTCCCCAGGACCGCCAGGGATTGCTATTAATTTATACAGTTACCCCAGATCCCATTTTGGGTGACACTGCATTGGTTCGTTCGAGCGGAAGGACGTCCCCGAACCGAGTCACTGGTGCCAGCCTTATCGACGGTGGTCTCTGACTCGGGACGGTTATCCTGCAGGCACCCCAGAATCGCTCTTAGTTCTCCTAGGCATGGTTGGGCAGTGAGGAGTTTTGTGTCACTTTGTGTCATTTTCCATGACGTATTTGGTCCGGGGGTCCGGAGGAGGGCGCGCTAATAGCACGTCGAAGGGCCAGGACCCGGCACCGGCGACGGGCCCAGTGCGCGAAAAGGGAACGAAAAGGCCGGGATCTGGTGGGCGCACGGCGGGCGCTCGCTGGACGGGAGCCGAGGATGTGGTGGTGGGATCCCTCGGTTTTTGTGTAAGGGCGATTGGAGGGTGCTTGCGCGCGCTAATCGAGGTGGAACGGGTCTCGTGGCTTTTTTCAGTTCCACGAGGCACTGGCGAGCCGCCAGGCGAGCAGGGAGCACCGGTGTGCGCGCGACCTGTGTCATGTGATGTGTCATGTGCGTAGAGGACTGGAGTTCGTTGCAGGCCCAGCGATGGGCTCTGGAGCTACACGGATTCACCCACAGCGTGCTATTGGTGTACGTACACTATACATAGAGGTGAAGCTGAATTTTCTCACTGCTAGCTAGACTATTTACGTTTTGCCGGAAAGTTAGGCCCACTTGGATCCCTTGGCGAGTGGCCCAAGCAAAGCGTGCTGTTTAGGAATGTAGTTGACTCTGTGGTAGGAGTTCAAGTTCTTACGCAAAACAATCTGGAAACAAGTGGCCGAACCCTGTCTGGAGATGATAGTGGAGCTGGCCAAGAAGAACTCCCAGATTCTGTACCACTTGATACCGTACTTGTTGACGGCCTCTTCCTTGTGGGTCAACCAGTTTCTGTACCATCTCCACAAGGTACCCGAGTAGTGCACACCTATGTTGTCGAGAGCGACGACCTCGAAACCAGTGGACTCGAGGGCAGAGATAACAAAGGTCAATGGAGTCAGCGCATCAGCACCAGGGAAAATGTACTTGTTCATGAACAAACCCCAGTTCAAGTCCTCGTACTGCCAAAGCTTACGTAAACCAGCGTACTGCAAGAAAAATATTCCATCGTCATCCAACGAGTCGTAAACCTGCTGCAAAAAGGCTGACAATCTTCTGATACCAACATGTTCCGCCATCTCAAGACACACGATCTTATCGTACTTACCGTCGGTTCTCTTAGACTTGGGGGTCTCTCTGTAATCCACACAAGCGATACGAGATTGCTCGCTCGTGATTCCGTATTTCTCCAACAACTGGGTACCCCATTCGGTTTGGTTCCTACCCAACGTGACACCAGTAACGTTGGCTCCGTATTTGTAAGAAGCAAAAGTAGCAAAAGTACCCCAGCCACAGCCCAAATCTAAGACGTGCTCTCCCTTTTGCAATTGAATCTTGTCGGCAACAATGTGCAACTTGTTGTCTTGCATCTCTTCCAAGGTCTCCTCGCGGGTGATGTCGCTGATGACACCAGAGGTGTATATCATTCTGGGTCCCAAGAACCAGGTGTAGAAGTCATCACCCCTATCGTAGTGGTCTCTGACTTGCTCCTCATCTTGCGACTTGGAGTGCATGATGACCTCTGGGATCATCCCCAATAAGAAGAATCTGAAAAGAGACAAGGTGAATCTGAAACAGACCCAATCATGTCTGTACTCCAAAATATCCAAAGCATCACCCTTAAAGCTAACCTTTCCGTCAAAGTATAACTCGTGGAATGTCTCGAATGGTATTTTCGTACCCTGGCCGCCGTTCGAGTCGATATACTTGGCCTTCAATTCTGGTGTATGGAACTCCAAGTATTCCAGAATTGGCTTGTTAGGATACTTCACTTTTTCGTTCAATCTGGGAGAGTACGACGACTTGAAAGTCCAGTACGCCATCATGATTGGAATTGCAAAGATCAATGCAAAGAAAAGCCAAGTCTTGAATCCTCCACCAAGTTTTCTTGCGACGTAGTATGGAATACCGACCAAAAGAGATCCCATCACTAAATTGCTAAAGTCTCTGGCTCCTGGTCCATCGGCTGGTAATGGTGCATTGTGGATTGCTGGAGAGTCTGTTGTCCTGATACCACATGCATCCGAAGCTGGCGGAATGGGTCCCGCTTTTGGTGTTTTAGCAAACTCGACTGAATCAAGCATTTTCGCTACGTGCAATTATGTCCTGTTGTACTTTGCTGCTTTATTTTTCAATTGAAGAAATAACTTGATAGCAGCCACTTCGCCCTTAATTGAATACTTTTAGGCTATTTCGACTTAAAGGTCAGGGCTTGTATTTTTTTTCCCTCTCTTCAATTGAAAACTTTGGATTCTGGACACCTATTGAAATCTTTTTCTTGCATATTCATATATATACGTGTCAAAATCAACCTTTACGCATTTTCCAACACAAATCTGGCACAGTTAGAGATGTTTCAAAACCAACACTAGGGTATCTTGAGCATACTCTCCCTTCAATGAGCTCTGCTCTAGAGTTTCTTGAAGAATTCTAGAACATTTTAGGTCTGTCTTGAAAAAAGCATCAATTTTCAACTCTTTCATATGGGCTCGTAGCCCTTGCTCGCTTTTTCGCAGCTCTCGTTTAAGACAAAAAGCAAGCACGAATGCAACGACCGCTATGCTGTGACGGATGATTTGTGGATCGATGAAGGCAACAACCGTTCTTTAGGTCGACTTAACAAAAACCGGTCTTTTTTTTTTGCTGTGAATTCATTCACGGCGTCCTATCTGCTCCTCAACCAAGGAACCCAATGCTTTAACTATGGTGTAAAAAACTGCTCCATGTGCCCTGCCACACCCGAGTTCTATGGTGTATGTTTGTTGGTGTATGATGTTCTAAGTCTCTGGAACTGACTAGTGTTGTGTGTGTGTTTGTAGATGTTGATATAGTGGTTCAGAAAGGACTATTACGGAAATTCGCAACTATTGCAATTTTAACTTTTACGTATATAGTTTCATCTACATGGAACTCGAGATTACTCTGACTTGATGATACGAGACGTCGAGTGCTGCTGTAGTGCACTTATGAACAAAGCCGTTGTTGAATCTTGAAGTGAGAAAGCCTGTTCTATTCTGCTCTGCGGATCCAGTGCCTTGCTACATAGACATACAACGGAGAGCTTAGACACTTTTGCGTCAAATGTTGGTGTGCACAGTAATCTAAATGACACAAAAGTGTCTTAGATCAAATAAGATTTAAAACATGATTGTCACCAAGAAATATGGAAATGCTTAAAACGAGATGTGTAGAC